>WWET01000474.1:6817-21648 GCA_011038615.1 Limnodynastes dumerilii | reverse complement strand
AAAGAGGTAGAACAGTTAATGATCAGAGTTATGTACCTCTGGTGTTAAATACTGCTAGGTTTTACTGGTATATAATGTACTATTTATCTGAAAACCTTGTCCTAAACCAATGTACAGGGCCCTCTTGTGCCACTACCAGTGGTCAAGGTCCCATTTGAACATATAGGGCCAGATCCAGACTTGCATCCATCACCCCACTTTTACGCACATAACTTCTATCGTACGGAACTTAGTCAGATAGACCGCGAAGGTGCGATCAGGCACCACATCTATTGAGGCTTATCCGTCTCATTTACCCTCCCCTTTTTTTGGTTGGTTTTTTGACCATTGATATACGGACTATACAGATTACTTTACAACATTTGTGCAGCGTGTACTATACATATATATATATTTTTTGAATATTTCGCCAAAACATTTTTTAATTTTACTTATATTTTATTAAAAGTTAAGTTTTAGTAACACCAATATACCATTTTCTACATTATAGTAGGTGTGCACTATTAAATGATCCGCTTTTCTCTTTCCTAGTGTATCTATATACGTTTGGATCATCTGTATAGGAGCACCCTCCCAGCATTGTCTGGTTACTTGCTTTGTGATACAACTATATTGTTTAGTCTGTGCGGTCTTTCCTTCTCCCTTTTTCCCTTATCATTTGATATATACAAATACATCATGCATCATACAGAGAGCTTTCAAAGGAACTTTTACCCCAAGGACTATACACAGAACATCGGGGCACCCACTAAGGTTAGAGGAAAAGAAGTTTCACAACAAGCAAAGGAAAGGGTTTTCACAGTAAGGGCAGTCAGGATGTGGAATTCACTGCCAGAAAAGGTTGTGATGGCAGATTCACTGGATATGTTTAAGAAAGGATTAGATACATTTTTAGCAGAAAAGGATATTCAGGGTTACCAGGACCGCTAATTTAAATAAAGGATAGTAGTGGAGCAAGGGAGAAATGTATGTATTTATTTATCTTAGGATTGCAATAGTTTTGAGGTTGCTTTATATGGATTAACTTCCAATATAAAGATAGGGATCGCAGGAGATCCAAAATAGGTTGAACTTGATGGACTGTTGTCTTATTTCAACCTCATCAACTATGTAACTATGTAACTTTATTTGCCACACTCTTGACCATGCCTCTACTCAGCCGAGCAGATCGTCACTTAATTTTGTTTATACCTCTTGTGTGTCTTCAATTTGAATAAACCAAAAGTGTTTATTGGACACAAGATAATAAAGATAATAAGAGAATATGAACTGGGAGCAACAATAACAATGAGAAAACTAGGAACAATGAAAAAATGAATTACAGGCTATAAACACTACAGTTTGTATAAGTACAAACTGAAATCAAAAGCAACACTGAGCACAAAATAGAGTAACCCCAACCCCTAGATGGGAACAAATGTAAACTGAATAGAAAAATACAAGTGTACACAAATACAAACAAAAGTCAATATAACAAAAAACACTAAATGCTAGAGCTCAAGAGGAAGGGTGTCTGACATAAAGACAGATGGTTCACAAAGGCACAAGGAGATAACAGCAGGACTGGAATACACATGTGGAAGCAAGGCAGGAAATGACCAGTACCTGAGTTAGCTAGAGACAGTCCTTTAATCCTAGTTGCTCAGGTGCAGTAAATGACTTATGATGGCAAAATCCAAAGAAATCTGGAAAGTGTCCACAATTTTGAAATGAAAGTGTCCAAGAGTTCCCCTAGGGGCGGGGAAGGTCACTACAAGACACAATGCTGTAATATAATGCCACCCACAGAAGGCGGATTCTAGATGCCTCCAGGATTTCAGAAGCAACCCTAGAATGTTTTCCTCTGTGTCTTCTTTCTTGAAAAGTGTACATGAAGCAAAGTATGTGAGGGTTCTGGAACTACAGTTTCTTTGTGAGTGTGTCTAACCAAATACATGTGGTGTTTGAGGTAAACACAGGGAAGTAAAAGGCAAGTCCAAACAAGTCCAGACATAAATGAAATTCTTATGAAGAATACCTCCTTAGAAAAGTCAGGAATATCATACAGAATAGGATTATCAGTCTGGAGAAGATTATTATCCCAAATTTGGAAATGCAGGAGCATAGCAAACACCACATCTCTTGGTTTGGCACCAGTAGAATTGTTAAATGTGTCCAGAAAAAATTGTACCGATGCTGGTAAGTGGGCTCAAGCTCATCACACTGGGCAGCAGGCACAGGCTTATCACACTGGGCAGCAGGCACAGGCTCATTACACTGGGCAGCAGACACAGGCTTATCACACTGGGCAGCAGGCACAGGCTCATTACACTGGGCAGTAGGCACAGGCTTATCACACTGGGCAGTGGGCTCTGGCACTTCACACTGGACAGCAGGCTCTGAACCTCAGACAGCAGGTTCTGGAGCTAGAAGAAAGACAGCTGGGTCCTCCTGTCTGCAGGCAGGAACAAGAGAGTTCACATGGTCAGAGGCAACACTGTGAGGTGGCTCAGGGTGGGCAGCACTGTGAGGTTGACTTGGACTGGCCAGTACTGTGAGGCAGCTTGAGCTGGGCAGCACTGTGAAGTGGTTCAGGCTGGGCAGCTAGCTCTTGTGTTAAGGCAGAATGGTCCTCATGTCCGGAGGTGAGGGCAGAACAGGGTGGTGACCTTGGTAGACCAGACAGTCTCAGACACAGGCTCAGTAAGGCACACAGACAGTTGTCTGGCCCGACAGATGACTTACCCAAAGAAACAGTCTCTAGAGACCGACCAATCCATGGTACTGGCTCTAAAGACTGAGGCATCTTAGGCCTGAGGCACCTTAATTTTGTCTAATGGGGTAGATACTCTAACACCTGAATCTATGGTGGTCACTGCAACTGAGGCCAACGCACACGTCCCAACAGAAACAAACAGCTCCCACTGTAATGACTGAGGTACACACCCTTACTAAGCCAGTGCTAGGTCCTGGCTGCATGGCAGGTGACTTAGATCTTTGCAGTGGGCGTTGCTGAAGGAAATGCTCATGACTGGCACAATAGAGGCATACAGTAGGTGGAGATTCTTCCATCTGCATTGCTCATTATCCGATAAACAGGGACTAGGATGGCTAATAACCCCAGGTTTCCCAATAGAAGACTGTACCTGATGATGAAAGGCAATATAAGGGTTAAAATTCACCGAAAAAGTGGTTTCAGTGGTATTAGTAGTCAGCGAACACCGACTCCCATCCCCTGGGGTTGCTGAAAGAACCAGGCTGTGTCCAGGAAACATAGTGAAAGTGGGAAGTGAGGTCTGCCTCAAGGAAGCTGGCATCTCAGACAGGAGCTAGTAATTTGGGAATGCAGTAACACAATGGAGCTGTTCCAGAGTTTGGAAGTAAGAGCAAAACAGGTGCAAGTGTACAGCTTGGCTAAACCATATTGCAATGCTAATTAATTTTAATTCTTTTACATGCAGGGAAAATACTTTACTAAGATTATAAGATTTTTCTGAAGTTATAAATGGGTTAAGGTAAAGTTACTTATTTCTCTGTAAATTGTGCTCAGATCATACCTTATAATAGATAGACCTTTGTATGTATATAGAGAACCCTATTATGGGGGGCTATAGACTCTTATTATGGAAGATAATTTATGCACAAATAAGGAAAAATAAGGAGATTTGTTATTATAGGATATATAGGCTATGGGCCTGATCCAGAATTAATACCAACATCTGACTTACAGTACATTCCAACAGCGAGGAGGGCCCATTCATCATGTGTATGAGATACGCATGTTGAATAGGGGTAGGATTGCTGATGGTACAATAAGGACTTTTCGAAGCACTTATATACGATTTCACATTCCAAACGTGGCCCTTCCACATGCAGATACTTAAGGTAGGGTTCTGCATGGCCATACGTGCAAGGGAAGTGCATGGGGGTGTGTATAACACTCAAACATATGGAATATAGGGTCGATAATTATGTGCACCAGCCTCAGATACAGAGGCTAATATACGTAATGTGATCTTAATTCTGGATCCGGCCTTATATGCTTCTCCAATGGCCATATTAACACTACTATGAGCACTTCACCCTATAGCTCACCAGCAGACCCTGTAACATACTATAGTCAGGATCAGAGCCCATTGGCTGGAAGGATGATAGGTCCAGATGGTGATATAGAATAGTCAGAGGTAGTTGCATTGATAACAATACAGAATAAAAATCAGCACTAATTGAGGTGGATTGTAACAAATTTAGCAATATGGACTGTATTCATAGATCCGAGTGCATTGGGTGTGGACAGATCCACACCTATTTCACCTGTCCTGCCCCCATTCCGTCCCCTATTTTTAGGTGCATTATAGCACTTACGAGTGCCATAGGGCTACCTTATCTTACCAAGCAATGTCTGCACGGACATTGGGCCTGATCCAGACCTACGCCGATGCGCTGTGCATACTAACGCACAGCGTATCGGCATGCACTCCCCTCTGTCCCAGCGTATTTACCCTCACTTACGCTGGCTGAAGGCTACCCTCCCTCTTTACACTACCTCCCCCCGCCTACCTACACTAACCTTTGCGTAGTAACAGCAAGGAACGCCCCCTCAATTGTTACTATGCTGATACTACGGATCGGGCATTGCCATAATTACGCCGGCCAACAGCTTACACGGCGTGGTGGAATAGGTCTGGATCAGCCCCATTGTCTCTCTCCGCTTCTCCCCGTTCTCCCCGGCTAATCTAAATCCCTCCCACTTCTACCTAAGCACACCCCAAACTCTGTGTGGTCTTTAAAGACTGGTACATAGATTGCATAAATGACCTACTATGCATGCATTGTAGGTCATTTACTAATGATCCGAACCTAAGAAGTGTCTGCTTCTTAGGTGAAAATCCGGTCCTATAAATCTAAGAATATACTCAGCAGCTGAAATGGTGAAACTTCCCCCAAACAGTAAAATATTAAGCAAAAAAATGTTCAACGTATATTCAAAAGATATTTTGAAAGTAAAATTATAGGTAGACTATAAGCGATTCCTTGGAGCTACACTGCTAATAAGATTAGCTGTCATCCTATACAGCGGGACCACTGTGTGTGGCCAGTGTGCCGGAGCTAGATGTCCTGTGCCAAAGAGTACAGGTACTGAAAATCCTTCACAGGTAGATGCAATTCAAACTCTTGCCATTACCAACAGCGGCTCTATTATACACCATACAGCCTTAGCCTTCCTGTGATCTGGTGCTGAGATTTGTGGACCATGGTTTTGTTAACATTACCATCTTCTACACACAGCTTCATTGTGCCCCATCGCACTAGTATTGCTACCATTTTGCTACAAACTGGAAATAGACAATAAAAGACTGAATAACATAATTTCAGCTACAGTTTGATCTGGGAATTGAAAACTTGATCAGCAACTGTATTTTAAGGAGTAGGGGCTGAGTTTGAAATTATGTGAGCATTATCTATGCTGTTGATGTACTCTTTAATGAATTTTTAAGTTGATATATTAAATATCTTTTGAATATGCTTTAAGCGCCTTTTTGCGTCGGTAACAGTCAGGTAGAATAGTAGTAACAAAGGGTGAGGTCAGTAACAATATACAAGTAGTCAATAAGGAATGCAGGAAGCATAATAATCTGGCAAGATGGAAGTGAGAGGGCTGAGTTTATATAGGCCAGGGGGAGGAGCTAGAACATCACGAAGTAACTAGGCCAGGGGTCAGCAAGCTCCGGAGCCACATGTGGCTCTTTCAGCCGTCTGCTGCGGCTCCCTCCTAAGGGGCTTTAGGTCACGCTGCCCCCTGAGCCGTGGTCACATAGACCATGGCTCACACAGACACCTGTCACATCTGATAACAGAAGCGGCCAGCATAATGGTACTGGATATACAGGGTTCCTAAGGGAGCCCTGTAGTACCAAATCTATTTCATTGAATAACGCTATGAGGCAGCTCCCGTAGGAGCCATGTATATCCGTTACATGCACTGCGCCGCAGAGGAAGGAGCAGAAGCAGGAGGCAGAAGATAAACACAGGTAAGTGAGGTTTTAATTTAAAAAAAAGTTTATAGCATATAAGGGACACAAAGGAGGCTAATACACATATAAAGGGGCACTAAAGGAGGCTGATATTCATATAAAGAGGCACTAAAGGAGGCTAATACACATATATAGGGGGCACAAAGCAGGCTGATATTCATATAAAAGGGGCACAAAGGAGGCTAATACACATATAAAAGGGGCACAAAGGAGGATGATATACTTATAAAGGGGACACAAAGAAGGCTAATACACATATAAAGGGGGCACAGAGGAGGCTGATATACTTATAAAGTGGGCACAAAGGTGGCTAATACATATATAAAGGGGGCACAAAGGAGGCTGATACACATATAAAGGGGGCACAAAGGAGGCTGATATACTTATAAAGGGGGCACAAAGGAGGCTGATACATATATAAAGGTGGCACAAAAGGAGGCTGGGCACATATAAAGAGGCCACAAAAAGTGGCTGAACATAGGGGCACAAACGGAGGCTGATATATATAAAGGGGGCACAAAAGGAGGCTGGACAAATATAAGGAGCACAAAAGGAGCAGGTTCATTGATCTCATAAATGCAACACAGTATAGTTTTTTTATACATAGCATAAAGGTAAAAAAAAGAATATATGCAGTGTTATCTTTATTTTAGATGTCAAAAGGGTTTTGTGGCTCCCGAGATTTCATTTCTGGGGGAAACGGGTCCAAATGGCTTTTCAAGTGTTTAAGGTTGCCTGCCCCTGATCTAGGCAGTCTAAGGCTGTCTGCCTGTCCACTTTACTGCATGTGAATTCAGATATCCTGCAACCAGTGGTGGAAGTACCAGACAATGGAAGTGCTGAGTTCCAGGCACTTCTCCATTGTTCCCTCCAGCAGTCCAATGTCCCCAGGGTGAGTCTCAGTGTCCTCCACAGAGGACTGGGCAGTTGAGCTTAAGCAGAGGGAGGTTACATACAGACTTCTCTCTGCTCCCACCTCCCTCACATAAACTGTCAGACGTGACATCATCACTTTGGGTCGTGGGGTTGTGACGTTGTGATGTCTACGTCTGGGGGGGAGGGCAGGGGCTCATAAGTTTGACTTACGCCTCTGCCTGCAACTATTGTGACAGTTGTGAAGTGCAGATATGTATTATGACAGTTGTGATGTAGAGATAGGTCCCTAAATGTCCTTACATGTGTGTGTGACAGATTTATTCAGCTAGTTTTTTGATTTAACACTGTTTCATTGAATTTTAATTTAAAAAATTGCAAAATTCTGTAACACAATTAACTCTCTTGAATAAAATAAAGCACAGGGAAATAAAGGAGTCTTGTTTCTCATTGTTATTTGCAGTATGTTAGATATGAGTGCCAAGGCAGGAAGTGGCATGGTTGGATTGCAGGAAATGGAAATGATGTTCAGTTTTCAGAGATGAGCATAAATCACCACAAACATTTCTTTCATATAAGAAGTTAGCGTGTGTTAGTGTATGCAAACAAGTACAAGTACAATTTTGGTTAACAATTATTTTCTTGTCAAGGTTACAAATAAATATTTAGTTGTGGCTTTATGAAATACGAAAATATGAATATAATATGAAAATATGAAAAAATAAAAAGTTATGTGTACAGATTTTTTTTTCTTACATTTAAGTGTGCACATTAAAAAGGGTAATTTTAGCATTGGATAGAATTCTCTAATACATTTTACAAAAAGTCCTGATTCAGCGTGGGACATATTCATGATTACATTGGATTACATAGCATACTTTGAATATTTTCACAATGCTTATGCCCAGAAGATGTTTCACCGATACAGCTACTCAGACCAAAATGCATCGGACAGCTATGACCATACGCAACAGAAGAGGTCCAATAGTGGAGGGAAGTGGTTGAAGTTACCTCATAGTTGTTAAAGGCAAGTTCTTACAAATGAATCCAATGCAGACCCCAAGTTCGCACAATTTAAAAGACATGTGTTAAGATCAGGATGATGCTGACTAAGGTGCTATTACTAGAGGGAACCATTGCATGAACCCCTTTTTTATACATATATAAAAATTATGTACTTCATGTATGGAAATGATGCTTCATTTTATCAGTAGTTAACCAGCCATAGTGCAAAGAGCTTAGATAAATCAGACCGTTTTTAAGGATTGGTGAGCATCTCTTGACAGTACACTTTGGTAAGATATCTTATTGCGTGATTGCAAAGATTATCTGCTGAAAATCCCCAGTGTGTGCCCTGCTTTACTTTTGTAGACCTTGCAGAACATATGGAGGGCGCATGTGCTGAAGTGTTGAACCTTGTTTATAAATACATTGGGGTAGATCCAGAACTCCGCTTGCAATACGTTTACTCGCGCAGCGTACTTACGCGTGCGTACCTTCTATACACTCCCCTTGGAACACCCCTTGAATGTACGTATTTTGTCCGAGATACACTTTCCAAACCCTACCTTAACTTTTGCCCACATAACCAATGTCATCCGATCACGTACGTATGAGCAACACGTATTTACGCAGCTAAGCATGCCCATACTGTACACTTTAAATACAAACCTCCGCCTATATAGCGTATTTCAGACGTATTTTTGACTCACGTCAAATTGGCACGCCCACACGTAAGAATTTACGTGACACATACGTGAATGGCCCATATGTTCACATTTACGCTACATTACAGAGCGTATTTTCTATGGCGCGCATGCGCAGTACTTACCAAAACGCGATTTTACGTGTCCGCCACACGTAAATTCGCTCACAAGCGTTGTTCTAGATCTGGCCCATTGCTGGTAGCCCTCAGATGCTGGCAAGGCATTCATAAACAGTGCTCAACACTCATACATGAAGAGCTGAGTACTGTTTTAAGCTTCAAGCCTCTGACAACTTGCTTAGAGTTCTGTAAGTGCAGGGTGTATAACTGTCATAATCCCTCCACTCTGCCTGGTCCCATAGAAGCTGCATTGCTGCACCAACGGTAGTAAAACTTAACCATTATAGCCAGGGGGTAACTACCGTGGGTGCAAGGATTGCGGCTGCTATGGGGCCTAGAGGAGAAAGGGGGCACATGGCATCACCTTGCATATATGACAGCAAGTTGTCACAGGTTGGGAACTTGAGATAGTACTCAACACTCCATGTATGTCACTCTGTGACCCTGTGACAACTTCTCTCACACGTGGCCCAGTTTCCCGAAGGCCCCATCCCGATCACTCACAACTCTGCCCCTGGGTCAACCCATCCAGACTCGAGATCCCTCCCCTCCTTGCTATGGGACCAGTGTCTGGCAAGTTCCACCCATGGTTATAGCCACTGAGTAACAGACATAGGAAAATGTGTATAATCTTTGAAATGCTTTTAATGCAGCGATCAAAAAGGGATTTAGAAGTGGGGGTATGAAAATGTGAAGAGACTAAACATGGGCATTGGGCTGCCTTGGATTTTGATGATATAAAATCAATTTCTGATTTTAGATTTTTTTATTAAAATATTACCCCAACCCATAAGAGGAATGCCACTACCCCATATGTAACAGCGATACCTTATACCTCCCTACCAATTTATCATTACCCTTACTCACATTTCTGTAATACCATACACTGACTCCACACATTATAACGATACCCCACTCCACCATCACCTATTACAGCAATACCCCACACTTCCCTCCCATATAATAGTAATACCTTACGCCCTATCTATGAGAACATTGCCCCAGCCTATCCTCACACTTAGCAAAATCACACACCACCTTCACACATTCCAGGGATACCCCATTACCACCCTTACACTTTATAGCAACATCTTTTAGTGTGAAGCTGTCAGATGCTGTAAAATTGTCTATTAAAACTTACCAGCAGCTGTCAGCTTTCTGCTGTTTCTCCTCCTGGATGGCAGCAAGAAAAAGCTCTAGGGGTGCTGCTCTAAAGATGCTGGACACAATGAATTATGGGAACAGTGTTTGTGGTTGCGCATGCGTCGGGACATTAAACTTCATCGATAGGGACGCGGTGCCTGGCAGGTAAGTTGAACATTTCTTTACCTTTTTCCTTAATTTTTTTCCATTTTCACATGAAACACCATTGGTGATTCCAGTGAGCAAAATATATATTTAAATTATAATTTATTTTATTTTATTGCCATGCTGACTGTGTATTACAGCGGTCTCCCTATACATAGCCCACCCTTTCCTCCCCCTAATAACAGCTATTAGGGGGAGGAAAGGGGAGGTATATGGGGAGACCGCTGGAATACTTAACCAACGCCATTATATATAGTATTGGCGTGCATTGTTAAAATAAAGCCAGGGCCAGCGCGATGCACTTTGTGGGGGATGCAGCATGGGCTGGCGCCAGGTTGGAGAGGCGTCGGCAGTCATACCTATAAATGTAGGATAGGGCCGATAATCGCTCTAGTGTGTGGCCAGCTTACATTCTCCTTACATTAACACCCCCCTCACCACAGCCCTACCTTAACCTTAATTAAAAACACATTGAGAGCGCTGCATCAATGGTAGATCTTTATGTTTCACTTGAAATCTGTACCTCAGAGCTTTGTAATACTTAAGTCAATACTTTTGTTATATAAGTCATATATATGCTTTTCTATACCCATTACACACAGCGGTCATTTTATTTATCATTTCCAGGAGTTTGGTTAAAGTAAACCTTTGCTATTAAAGTCATATAAACAGGAAAAACACTTAAAATTCTAAGCAAAAGATGCACCTTCGAAAGGGAAAACAACAAATTGTAAAATATAGCTAAATATTATGTTATCTCCTGTGCCTGTCTGCATACAAACCAAAATGCATTGAACACACCCTGTTCTGTGGTTTTTCACAGACCTCCCTGTGATTGGCTGATAGGTCTCAGTACTGTATGTTAAAGATTTAGGTTTAAACCACTTTCAGTTATCGTCTCTCCTCTCTGGGTAAAGAAAACCTGTGACTTCCTTTGACTATTTTTTTCTTTATTAGATGTACAATTTGATGAACACTTTTAGGATGAGTCACCCCACATTTATTTTACTTTTGTACACAGGTAAGCACTAACAGCATAATTTCACTTTGTAACTGTATGCAAATGATAAATATATAAGTAAGATTGGTAAAGATCTGTTTAGTGAATAATTATTTCTAGTGGTCATAGATAATCAGAGTTACAATAAACTGTTTATCTGTTATGCTGTTTTCATGTATATTAATGTCTATATTCTAGAATTATTATTATTATTATTATTATTATTAGCAATATCATTAATATAGTCGATTTCTACATTATGAATTCTCCAAAAATCCTTATCCAACTTTGTAAAATCTAACAAAAAAAACTGTAGATAGCTTAACGGAAGTAGTGACTGTACTGAAATTGTATGACCCCAGTAGTGTGCCTACACCAGATCACATGTAACAATAAAAGTCTAATAAGTATAGCGTGCCTGAAATACTCCTGAATTAATGAAAACTAAACCAGAAACAATATTATAACCACAAGAAAACAAAACAGATTGGTGTTCACAGTATATAAAACAACAGTAGTAATATTAGTGCTAGAACTCACATTTTAATGGACTGTAAATAGGTAACTTTTGTATAACTTTTGTTTTTATCATCAATAATAATAATTATTATTGGGCCTGATCCAGACCTCTGTGGGTGTTCCACACACACAGATGTCTGGAAGTCCGCAAGGAATTCCCCTGTCACTCCCCTCTCGTGCGGAGTTCAGGACACTGAGGTGTCCAGAACCCTACCATAACTTCTCCGCATGAATCTGCGTCCGTCCTAATGTAGATTCATGTGGCACTGCCTACCGCAGTCCACTGCACTTCATTTATATGACTATCCCTGCCTCTCCTGTGGGGATTAGGCATGCATATTTGATGTGCCACCCCATCAGATGGATCTTCTAGTCTATGGAACTTAGTTCTGTAAGCTAGGAGTTTCGTTGCGGTACATCTGGCATGTGGACAATTGATGAAGTGGGATGACGTTCTCAGCTCTGTATCTGGCCCATGAATTAATAGCTATTTTGTCTGAAATATCTTCAGCACATGCTTATAACAATCTATGAACAGCATGTTGTTACCCAGGGGGTGAAAGTCACCTCCTTACATAGACTTCTGAATTTTGATGAACTTTAGTGCATTTCATTTTAATTGCAGATATTTTTCTACATAACCTCTAATTATGAAACTTTGCTCCTTTTGTATCTCAAATGCTATATAAAGGCTGCCATCTATGTACAATTCTCTAGTCAGTCAACCACAAAGGTCAAATCTATCTGAAAAGTTAAACTTGGTTGAAGCCAACACCTTTTACACCCCCCATATCTACTTGGGCTCAGTTAAGGATGAGTAGTTAAGCTACTGATATGCAGACCTCTGTCTACCTGCCAAGAACAATTCATATTTATCTCCTTTAGGATTTACCAAAATATATATTCAATCCTGTTCTCATCAGCCTCAGATTTGGATATATACTAACTTACAGTCCCATTTCAACCAGGACTAATTCTTTTAAGAAGCCGTTTACTACAGGAAATATATTAGGGGCTCACAAGTACTGTAGGTCTGTTGGGATGGATACTAAGTATACTTTAGAAGATCTCATGGACATGTAAGGGGCATGTGAGGAGGCCGGATTGCCATGCATGAGATATAGAACATTGGATGTCTGATAGGTATTTTAAAGGCAAGGTGAAATCTGATGCTTTGTGGACAGGAATGTGGTGAGACTCCATGGGTTTGCATGGTGCATGTGAGGAGATCTGATGCAGTGTGCAGATAGCTCATGTTTATGTCTGATGTGCCAATAAAATGATGGTCAGATAGCCACCACACTGAAGCACATGGGAAGACCTTATAAGAACATGCAGTACATGTATAAATGTGTTATGAACATATGATAGGCTGATAGGTTAGTAAGGGACACTTGGGATAGTATGAGTGGCATCTAAAAGGACATATAGGGCCAGGTTTACTAAGCTGCGGGTGGAGATGTTGCCCATAGCATCCAATGGGATTCTAGCTCTAACTTTTCTATTACATACTAGAGAATGTCAGCTAGAATCTGATTGGTTGTTATGGGCAACATCTCCACTTTTCCAAACCTGCAGCTTAGTAAATCTGGCCCATGAAGTGATTTGGTGTAAGTGATGAACTTGTAAATCCCATGTAGGGAGGTTTGGTAGAGTGGCATATGTGGAAGTCTTGGGTATGTGTGGATGTCTGCTGGGCCAGGAAAGTGTGCTGCACTATTTGCATACTACCCCCTTCCACATTGTGGAAGCACTTCTGCTTCCCGTCCCGTACTGTCCTGTCATTGGAAATGTTATGAGGACTGAACTCTGAATCCATAGGATCGCACCCTTTTAATAAGTCTGTTTCTGGTTCATTAATACTAAGTTTTAAATGGTATAACATGAAAGTTAGCCAACAAAACATAGCTAGCTTCTGTCTTTATTACAAATTTCTGAGACTATAAAAAACCTCATGCTGTATATATCTTATATTTATAATAATAATTTTAATTATGCCCTTGAGTACAAATGTTATCAATGTTTGCATTTAGCAGCAACAATGTAATTATTTGCAGTAAACTCTTATACAGACTATAAAATAGATTAGGATATTAGATAGATTGTTTATATCCAAGTATAAAAATTATATATTAATGCAATATGTACATATTATATGTAATATGTTTGTAATTGTTTTTCTTTCAGTTTAGTTTTTATCTGTTTTCCGTGGTAAGGATGGTTAAGGTGTGGTCACGTCTGGCTGGGCACAGATAAGGGTACAGCGAACTTAGTTCCTATTATATTTACAGATAGGTAACATATAAGACTGTTGTAAATGACACCACAGTCAGATGTTTCGAAATTGGGACAAAAGCAATCTCTCACAGTGAAAGTGGTATATACGGTGGTATATGGGGTAATGCCATACCGTCACTTCTCCGACAGATTTAATTGAAAAGCTATAAATCTCCATTCACTTCTATTATTTTTATATTTTCATACTGCCATTTCTAAATTTTCTCCTCATCCACTGGGGAGGATCATATAAACTTCTCATTTAATCAAGTTAAGTGAGGATGTTCAAGTGGAACATTATCATGTGAACTGTAAGGTACATAAAACAGGAGACGCATTTGATGATTTAAGGATACAAAAAAGAAAATGATATCTGAGTCTCTCAAATCTAAAATATTCTGACAACTGTGAAGCACATATTGGGCCTGAACCACACTAAGATATATAATGGTGGATCTTTGCGTACATTTGCGCATGCACAGTAAAGAAGTGCACGAAGCAGCGGCATTGCAGACTTAAACACAGCTCACTGCTGTGACTGTTTGCATTTAAGATGGTGTTACAGAAGAAATGGAATACTATAGGCCCCTTACAGTAAGGACACATTCCCCCAAATAAGCTACATCCAGACCTAAATAATAACATAAGTATGTTGAGTTTATGGGTCTGATCCAGACCTACGCTCAGCGTTACATCGTTACACCCCCTGACACTCCCCCTGCCCTATCGTATTCACACTCCCTTATGCCGGCTGAAGGCTACCCTAACATCAGCCGGCTTAAGGGAGTGTAAATACGCTGGGACAGTGGCGTTAGTACGATAACGCCGCCCTCCCAGCCTCATAACGCTTCCTCCCTCGCCTCCCTGCACTAACCTCAGCGTAGAAACGCTGGGGGACGTCCCCTCCAGCGTTACTACGCTGGTGCTACGGATGCCCGATCCACGATTGGGCGTTGCCGTAGCTACGCAACATCTGCCCGGCGCAGGCGTAGAACGGCTTTTCAGCCGATCTTAC
>WWET01000473.1:663689-679256 GCA_011038615.1 Limnodynastes dumerilii | reverse complement strand
TCTGCCCCTTAATGCCAGCCTCCATATCTGCTCCTTAATGTCTGCCCATAATGCCAGCCTCCATGTCTGGCCCCTAATGCCAGCCTCCATGTCTGCCCCTAATGCCATTCTCCATGTCTGCCCCCTAATGCCAGCCTCCATGTCTGCCCCCTAATGCCAGCCTCCATGTCTGCCCCTTAATGCCAGCCTCCATATCTGCAATCTTTACTAAATCTGGATTCGGTCCTACGTTTGGAGCTTGATCCTAACTCACCCTTCTTTTTTTTTTTAACTAGCCAGATATTAGTTTCCTATGTGCTGCTACAAGTTAATGAACTATTAACTAATGAAATCTCATTCATATCACACCAATCAAATGCGTAAACAAACAGTAAAATTCCCAGTACAATGATAGACGGTCTACAGATTGTTATGTTAGTTTGTTTTTAATACTTAAGTGTACAGTGAATTGCTTTAATTAAATGTTGTAGAAATAAATCTTTTGCCACAATCACCTTTTAAATTACATGCCATTAATTAGTTGCAAGTGTTACTTTACTTATTAATTAGCAACTAATGTTCTCTCCCTCAAAACACATACCAATACAATGAAGTCAAAAGATATAGGACCTGATTCAGAGGTCCGCATGGTCGCAAGTCGCAACCGCAAAAAACGTTCTATTCAGAGGTGCGTGTTTCTTCAGAAACACGCACCTCTGAATTGGCCGTATTTAAAAAAAAAAAAAAAAGCAGTCGGAGCTATAATTGCTCCGGTGGCGCACGGCTTAGGTGTTGGTTTGCTGAATGCAAACCAATTAACCCCTTCTGCCGCCTACCCCACCGCCGAGACCGAAGTATATTAAAATAATAAACAACGGGCCGCCCGGGCATGCTGCCGCTAGTAGTGCTACTAGAGCAAGCATGCCCATGAATGACAAGGCATGCTTGCTCTTGCTGTATTTTATTATGTACTATGCTGTCCATCCATAACACTGGGGCTTTTTCTGCTGATAGTTGTGCAGATCACATAAACAAATGACAGTTTCAGCAGATATCTTCCCAGTTTGTACTATCCAGTGATGCCGCAGAATTGTCTGAAACAGCAAATGATCGTTTAATTAGATTTTTAGGAGCTCCTAATTTTTGCAATCAACGATAGATACAGGCCTAGGAAAACAGTTACCAGCTTTTTTTTTATGGATCCAATCCTTTGTGTACCAGACATTTAAATAAAGGATGCCATGTGTATTAAGCAGTCCTTATTGCAATCTCTGGAATCCAATAGCGGGTTCCACATAGGTATAATGACATGATGCACCATAAGAATTATCGAGAGAACGAGAATTCAGTGTCAGAGTTCTCGTTCTCTCGATAATTCTTACAGTGCCCAAAGGGTATAAATACCCCCCAATGACAGTAGACCTGTCATTAGAGCCGGGATGTCCAGCGTGCAGGTTGTCTGTATTGGGGGTTTTTATTTTGCCAAGGCCACCCCCGGATTAACACTGGACCCCCATCAGAGCAGGTAAGTATGTTTATTCTTAATTTATGTGGACATTTTCTTTTTTTTTTTTTAAACGGGCATGTGGCGCAGTTTTTTTTACATTTCAACTATGTGGGCACTTTTTAATTTTATTTTTTAAAGAAGGGGACAATGTTTTTTTTTAATTTTTATTTTTTTAAGGGGCACGTGTCGTGTTTTTTTATTTTCCTATGAGGGCACTGTCATTTTTTTAAAGATAGGCACTAGGGACGGGGCCTTTACATTCTTTTAAAATGTATTATTATAGGGGGACACTTGTGGCATTTTTTTTATTGTTTTGGGGCAAGGCATGCTGACTATAGTAGTGCTACTAGAGCAAGCATGCCTTGTCATTTATAGGCAGTAGTAGTTCTACTAGCGACAGCATGCCCAGGGCTGACGTTCATTATTTATTTAATATACTTCGGCGGCTGCGGGGTAGGCGGGGCAAGGGGTTAATTTTTTACTAAAAGTTTTTTTTTTTTCTTTAATTAACTTTCTTTTTTTTTCAGCTCCGCTGAGCTGTGTCTACACTTTGCACCATCTCTTGAGGTGGTGCAAGTATAAGGCTAATTAAACAGCCAGCGGACCGCGGTGAAAACTATATTTAAATGAGAAAAGCGACTTTTTTCTCATTTAAATATTCCTCCACAGGTGCAGCCCGATCAGATAGATCCATTTGGAATCTTTACATTTCAATAGTCATATGTCAGTCCTTCCTTAAGATGGGTGCACAATGGAGGGTTATCTGACGATTATTGTGCTGATCTAACAATAATCACCAGAGAATTCTAACATATTACCAGTTAATATTTTGTCCAATGATGCTGTCACAATGTCTGTGCTGACATATGATATTCACTGCAATGATTCCCATTCATATTTCTGTACAGCCCCACCTTGTGGGCGAGCACATCATTGCAGCAAAGATTTATTTGAACAGTTTGTAAGCAATCCACAAGAAACTAGAGAGCAGTGTGTATCGTACAGTCGGTTAAGGCTTTCAATTGTTACTGCTGTTTGACAAGATGTAAGATCGTAAGTTAATACGGTTAGTTTGTACCCACTATTATAGAGAGCACACATTAAAGCAAAACATATTTACAGATTTTAAAAAAATGTCAATATATTTTTTTATGGAGATATTTTGGGCCTGATCCAGACCTACGCCCGCAAGCGATCGTACACCGTTCGGGAGCGTAAAACCGGGCAAAAAAACGCACTGCGCATGTGCAGTATGACAACTTCCGGTCGTCCGAAGGACATGAGCGTACAGCGAGCGTATTTTTCGCCCATGGGGCGTGCACTTTGTACGACGATAGTCCGGACGTTTGAGTTACTACACTGAGTCGGGGATAGCCATTTAAATTGTACAGTATGGGCGTGCTAAGCCCCGTACGACCATTGAAAATATGAAAATTCGCACGGACGCTTGAAAAAGTTAGGGTAGGGTTCAGCCGCCGTAAGTCGGTACAATCAATGGGAGTGTCATGGGCGTGAAAGTTTATATGCCCGGGCGATCATACGCTACGCTCGTGGGCGTAGGTCTGGATCAGGCCCTTTATTAATAACTAATAATAATTAAATACTACATATACTAAGCTATCATTAGCATTGTGATTAGTATTATTTTATTAGACTAGATCCTGCAAAGTGGGTGTTTTCTGCTCGCATTGAAATCGTCCACTTTTGTGTGTTATGTTAGCATGCGTATCTAGGCGCCACAATCTGCATGAGACAGCCTTGCATTCAAAGGGGGAGGAGTTTAGTATTACAAAATACGGTAAGGATGAGAATTCAGAGGTCGGGCAGATCCTTTTATCCAATCTGTTGCCATTTTAGGCTCTGTTATTATTGTCACCTCTGCTCTGTCTGCCACTGTCATCTGTGTCACATCTCTGGCTCTGTTATTATTGTGACCTATGCTCTGCCTATCACAGCTCTAGCTCTGTTATTATTGTCACCTCTGCTCTGTCTGCCATTGTCACCTGTGTCACATCTCTGGCTCTGTTATTATTGTCACCTATGCTCTGCCTGTCACTGTCACAGCTCTAGCTTTGTTATTATTGTCACCTATGCTCTGTCTGTCATTGTCACCTGTGTCACATCTCTGACTTTGTTATTATTGTGACCTATGCTCTGCCTGTCACAGCTCTAGCTCTGTTATTATTGTCACCTATGCTCTGCCTGTCACTGCTCTAGCTCTGTTATTATTGTAACCTATGCTCTGCCTGTCACTGTCACAGCTCTAGCTCTGTTATTATTGTCCCCTATGCTCTGCCTGTCACAGCTCTAGCTCTGTTATTATTGTGACCTATGCTCTGCCTGTCACTGTCACAGCTCTAGCTCTGTTATTATTGTCACCTATGCTCTGCCTGTCACTGCTCTAGCTCTGTTATTATTGTCACCTATGCTCTGCCTGTGATTGAAACTCTCTTCCTGCACGTGGTTCCTGTAGAGCACAGGAGGCTGTCCAATGAAAAAACCGGGCTCTCTGATTGGTCGCTTAGCTGTCAGCTGCCCTGGAAGGGCCCAATCAGTAAACGCCCCAAAGGTCACGTCCTTGGTTGCCGGGGCACAAGATGGCGGGCCGCAAGATGTTCGGAAAGTTACGGCACAATGTCGACTTACCGGCGGCTCTGTTATTACCCCACGAGCCTATACCGGCCAACTCTCCTCCCTCCCTGTACCCGCCTGTTGTAGCGTCTATGACGGCCAAGAGCAAGGCGTCTCGGCGGCGGCGCATCGAGGGCCACTACAGTCGGGTGCAGGCTCAGAGCGACGTGTCCGCTAAGCTGCGGCTCATCACCGGCCTCCAGCGCCTCAAGTACGTGGTGTACCCGCAGACCTGGGCCCTGAACGCCGACCGCTGGTACCAGCACTTCACCAAGACCGCGTACCGGCCGGGGCTCCCCGAGAGTAGGGTGGCGGGACCTGGGGAGGCGGAGGTGTCCGGGGTGAAGTCTCTGCTGTGCGAGGCGCTGCTCCAGGACTACTTCTACATCAAGAAGGGCCGCCGCTTCCTGTACCGGGGACAGGAGCTCTCCGCCGCCCCCTTCCTCACCAACGCCATGGCCATCCTCAGCAGCCAGTGTGCCCGCCACAACCCCCTGCTTAGCCGCTCCAGCATGGGTGAGTAGAGCAGCCAGGGGGCACTGACAGTGATGCCAACCCTGCAATATAAAAGAAATTAATGATAAGTGAAATAAAAGGCCGACCCAATGCTAAAAAGCCCGAGAAACAACACAACATAAATATAACATGCAAATCCCATCTGAAATTCACACTACATTATATACACCACTAACACTGAAATAATCACCCTACTCCTAATAGTATTTGACCCCTCCTTCTGTTTTAGGTCACACTATTCTAGGCATTCACACACCATTCTTCAAATTCGGTTTCCCCCCTTCAGTACACACCTTGTACACTTTACCCTGTGCTTTATCTCCCTGACCTGCTGCATTGCCAACAACAACAAAAAATGACCCGTGGGGGAAAAAAAAGTCCAATTCCATTTGTTATAAGCGGAATGGTTAAATATGGGCATATATGGTTTATGTTGGAGGAGGGTAAATGCTGGAAACATATTAAATGTATATTTAAAAAAATTGCACACACATTGAAGTCCAAAAGATAGAAAGAAAATAAACAACTCAAAGCAACGGAAGCTTTATATTAAAGTATGAACAACTTAAAAGAATATAAACCATAGACATCAAATTCACAGTAGATTTCGACTGCCTAGGCTCCTCCACATGGTTTAATCCAGCTCTGTAAGATATTACAGATAACACAGGACAGTCATCTAATTCCAAGTCAGGAGAAGTCCTCTGAATTCTACATCACTTATGGGGGTTTTTTTTTTATTGTAAATATTGTATTGGTCAAAGTAGATAAAGAATAGGGGAAAATATAAACAGAGAAAGAAATGGTGTGGGCATCTGCAAAGGAGGTGTAAATGTGGAAAATGAGAGCATAAGGATGAAGAGCCAGATCTGGAACTCAGCTTCTGCTGTGTTTGAAGCTCTTGTCTGATATCGGATTGCTGCGAGGACAGATCACTTCTCTTGAACATACATTACTTCTGATGGTAGCACCCTACCTTAATGTTTATACACTGGCCCCACGGAAAATGAGGCAGCCAATTAACTTATCAGTATGTTTAGCATGTGGGAGGAAACCGGAGTACCCAGAGAAGACCCATGCAGATGCAGGGTGAACATACAAGCTCCACACAAATAAGGTCTGGCTTGGGAGTCGAACTCATGACCTGAGCGCCGTGAGGGACAAATGCTTCTCACTGATCCACTGTATTGTGAAGCTTTTATCAGCTGATAAGAAGATACAGAACGGGGGGTTTATAAACAGAAAGAAGAGGAGGCCAAGGAAGAAGAAAGAGTGGAATTTGAAAGCATTTTGAAGATGAAGAGCCAGATCCGGAACTGCGGTCAAAGCTCTGCTCTGATAGTGGATCGCTACGTGATTGATAAGAGATCACTCCTCTTGCACGTAATTTGCTCCTGATGGCAGGACCCTGCCTTAACATTTACACACCGCCACCCTAGAAAAGCCCTTACATATGGTCCTCCTTTATGCATCGGCCCTATTTTCCATGGGGCCAGTGTGTAAACGCGTGATAAGTGTGAAGGGAGTGTTCTCCTCTTGCACTTATGGTTATTATGATGGCACAGTGACTTTGTAGCGACCTCCACAGCCGTTGCGTTGTTGAGCTCCACTAGCTTCTTACTCTTAATTTGGGATCTGGCCCTTGGTGTTTTATTGAATTTCTGCCACTCATGCAGCAGGAGGTAGAGCAGTATTGTAAGATGACTGTGATTTTCTCATGCCTATGGTGCCCGTTTCTCTAGATCATTGACTTTCTCTTGGCGGTATTACAACACTAAAGTATTTGTTATTCTTGTGGATCGTGTATTTGATGAGCTTTGTAGTTTGTGTATAACGTTTAATCTTGTATATTTCCACAGATCTGAAACCTCAGGTCAACTTCTACTGGACACGTGGCGAGACCGTGGTTCCTCGTGGTCACAGAAAGCGGTGTGTTGACCCAATCCGGTTTCAGATTGATGATGAACCTCTTGCCCAAATCAGAATTCCTGAACCACTTCCAGAAGTATGATGTCATTTTATTCATTTTCTGCTGTGTTAATGTGTGTAGTTAGCTAATAAGAGACAATGTTATACTATAGTGTTCTCCTCAGGGCCTTTTCAGTCACAGCTATCCTCTGATGGGCTGTAAGGTCTTTCTGGCACTGCTGCACTGTTGCCTATCAGCAGCAGAAGACAGTCTGTACAGCCCATCAGAGGACAACCACTGTCAGCTGGGACTCAAAGTACCTGCAGCTTTCTTCAGTGTGACGCTGACATCTGCATCATTCACACACAGAGGAGAAAAGCCCTTATGGACCGAATCCAGACCCCGCATGCTTTCCATATGGCAGAGGGGAGTGAACCTCCCACCATCCCCTCTTTTGTGCGGATAATTAAGTGACTGCTGCCATAGTGCAGCCTTAAATCACACAAGTGTATTAGCGCTCCGTCCGACCGCTGATCTGCTCATACGTACCAAATCCTTCCCATACTGTATGACTTAAATGCTTTATTGCGTAAATGCGGTCTAAAATGCATGCACAGTGGTAAAAAGCGCTAAACACCAGACCTATATGTTCTACGTCCAGTACTCTGAATATGGGCCTAAATTGTTAAACAGAAGGTCACAATTTTATAGTTTGCAGGGGGTTGTGGAACACCCCAGCACCGGCCCTATTTTGTTGCCTGCACCAGTAGATTTCAATCAACAGAACAAAATAGCTACAAGATTCTGATGCCTCAGAAGCTTAGCTCCCAGTAGTGCAGCGCCAGCAAGGAGCTCCACAGTGGGAACAAATGGCTGGATCCAGTCAAGTATTATTATTGCAAAGTATCACACTGCCCCCACCCAGCTATATATAATGGATAACTATAGGACAAATATAGTAAACCTGGCAAAAAATGTTTTGAAAAACACTGGTATGGATATTTTGATTTGATATTTAATATTTAAACTAAATATACGGATCAGTGTTAGATGGAACAAGGAGCGGGCAGAACATTGAGTATGTGAGGGGAATATTCAGCTACTGGCTCTGAGACTAAATTGGCAGAACAGCTCTGAATGTGAGGAGGGGAATGTGTAAATACCATGGGTAAAAATATAAGAACACCTGTGGAAACGTTATTAACATATTATTAACGCATTAACGTTCTCTCTGGGTGTGTTCAAAGAATATTCCCTACAATCTTCCTACTTGAGGGGATCTGTAAGACAAGCGTTTAATTAGTCTCTCGTTTGATGGCCTTAAGCTTAATAGTGTGCATGTAGTGGGTTTTATTTGTACTGTGCGTTCCCAAAAACACAGGCACGTGAGAACGATATTGTTATCTAGTCAGATGGAAACGTGCGTCAGGAGTGTTGTTCTGACATTTGGTGAAGTAAATGAAGGACTTGTTTACGTAAGTTATGATGATGGGGTTATTGCACACAGCATAAATACTGAGGCATGGAAGTGACAATAAGGCCACAAGAAGACACCTGGTCCAAGGGATACTTCACTCTTTCATTTATGCATACCCGCATGTTCCCAATATGCTTATGTTTCTGATGATTATCTTTTCATTAGATTTTTCTCTCTCTTCTCCTTACTCCTATTTAGCAAACTACAGGTCCATAGATGAGCTTTCTTTATCAAGCTTTACAAAATCAGCTTTATAGTTTGTTTGGTTTTGCGGATTGTGTTATGTAGAAAGATCTTCTGACTTCTGTATCTTTTTCCTTAGTTCCTTCCTCTAGACTCCATCGTTCCCGAGGAGGTTCCAGTTGTTCCTTATGAGCCGAGCAGATTGCCTCTTTTTAAAAGACAGTATGAGAACAACATATTCATAGGTAAATCACATCCATTGTAATAAGCTTTTATGCAATATTGCTGTAAGGATAATCTTCAAGGATTTCACTTTAAGGCAGGTAGACTAATAAATAATAATTTATTTTGTGAAAGCAGAATTAGAACTGAGAGGTGAAGTATCTTAGGTCAGCTCTAATTTACACATTAAACTTAAAGCTATGCAGTGTGTGAGGTCTATGTGCAAAAGTAAAGTATTTTCCCTGCATGCAAAAGAATTTAAAATAATTATCTCCCCTCGAATGACAAAATGGTTTAGCCGAGCTGTAGACTGGCACCTGTTTTTCTCTTACTCCTGAGCTCTGGATCAGCCCCTTCACGTTCAGTTGCATCGGGCCCTATGTGACAGATACTGGAGTTTTATTTATTGGGAAAGATCTTATCCCATGTAAACATCAATGTTGGGAGTTTAGTTTGTGTTGTTAGAGCACCTTTTGGGTCGGTGTGAATGCAGCTTTATGGAATAGTCCAGGTCTGGCCTGATGTGGGAACTTTATGGCTGGAGGTAACTAGCCTTTATCGGAGCACAGCTGCATGACTTTGGATTCTGTATAGCTTGTGTGCATTAACAAAGGGGTCATCTACCTCCATATATTGCAGATGGCAGGACAGATATGAGCACGTAGAAATCGCTTCATGAAAGAAGACCTGTCCACATGAAAATCCTTACTCTCCATAATCTTTCACAGGATCCAAGATAGAGGACCCATGCAGGTATGGGCATACACAATTTCACCTGGTGCCAGATAAGTATCTGAGGGAGAGACTGCAAAAGCTGAACAGAGGAGACCACGTTGAAGTGTTTTTGCGTGCTAATGCCATTGCAAGTCTCTTTGCCTGGACAGGAGCACAAGCAATGTATCAAGGTAAGGCTCCTGTCACTTTAATAATGTTCCATCTGCCTTGTGGTTTGTGCACAGGTCTTGTATTTATAAGCTGATGGCAACTCTTCAACATTTTCTTATACCCCTTTCACGTCGCCAGAACTGGGTTTTTAGTAGTAATGTGAATAGTCCTGGGGATTTGTCTGGGTCTGTCCCGGGTAGGGGTGCAGTGTGAAAGCTGTGACCCGGGTTTTTCAACCTGGGTCCCACCTAAAGAAACCTGATTAGTGGGATTTTGTTTACTGTTGCTATAGCAACAGTAAAGAAGTTCCTCCCAGGGAACTGAACGCTGTCCATCACACTGTCAGCGCAGATCTGGGTCCTGGGATGTCCCAGGTCATCCCTGAAGTGTGAAAGGCAACATGAGAATTTGGGAGTTTCCTGGGTCAGGAAAGTTTTTTATCTTTTTTTTTACATTGGAAATAACATGGCAATAAGCCGTTATTAATTACAGTAATCCCTGATGCCGGGCATGTCGGCTATGTGTAGCTTTATTGTGAGCTAGACCTCCCTATTTACTTATGTGCTGGCTCATACTGATGCATTGTTTGGTATGGTGTCAGACCTGTGTTTTATCACCTTGTTACTTACAATTTCATTTGTGTCCTGGCTGTACCTTTCCCATTTACAAAGAATACCTGCGCACACATGAAAATAAACACAGCCTGGGTTAACTTATTATTAATTGTAAAACGTCATTGCCGTTAAATTTAAGTGTTAGAAATAATGGTTTTAAGAGGTGGTTTTTAGGATAAGTGGAAAGGTACTTTATATCTAAATAAGCATTGATGTCTCTTCCTTACTTCAAGTACAGTAAGGTAATCCTCCTTGTTGTCTGTAGCAGAAGAAAAGAGACAGAGGGAGATTAAACTCCCTGGAGGTGTGTTTATCAGTGGTGCAGCTCCTTGTAGAGTGGTGAGGGTGGAGCTGGGATCTTCCTCACATATCTCTATAAATGCTGAAGCTTCCTGGAGGATGTCCTTCTTCTGGATTTTGCCCTCCCTATGTTATTGGATTTTCCAGGAAGCTTTAACACTCACATCAGTTCCTGTCCCTATTACATACTAAGGACGCTAAAATGTGCATAGATGCAGATTAATAAGTTAATTGGCTGCTGGCTGAATTAACCTACCAGTATGTTTTTGGCATGTGGGAGGAATCCAGAGCCCCTGGAGGAAACCCACACAGACACAGGGAGAACATACAAACTCCAATCAAATAAGGCCTAGTCCAGGAATCGAACTCATGACCTCGGCACTGTGAGACACAAGTGCTACTTACTGAGCCACCATGCAGAGGTGGCGCCCGGTGGTGATTCAGTTGAGTAATGGCCGCCGTGTCTGTGTGCGGTGTAAGTCTTGTCAGGTCGGGCAGGGTCCATCATTGGATGGAGCGCTTAAGTCACCGAGACAAATTGTTGTCATTGCTTTTATTTCTTCCATATTTGCTGCTTTACTTGCTAAGCTGTTCTGTGGCCCCATCAAATTTTTATTCAGTTAACTAGCAAAATAAAGACCGTTTTCCCCTCTTAGTTCAATAAAACCCAAATATTTATTTAGACCTTACTACTTGTATCATGTCAGGTATCGTTGTGTGATGAGGGGAAAGGGGTCTGCACACGTTGCAAAGACGTCAGCCATTTTACTATGTCCAAATGAGAAGAACAGGCAAAAGACTTATACCACAGTGTTGTGAGGGACCTGCACTCTCTCTTTTGTTGTTTCTGTAGTGAAATAGATACAGCCTGATCCTAGAACTTATCAAATATCTGTTACATTGTGGTAAACAAGCAATAAAACACTTAAATTAAGTGAATGGCCCTTGTTCAGGATAAGGGGCTGGATCCAAACTTAAGAAGCTTGAAATTAAGGACCTGATTCACACTTAAGAATCTTCTTAAAATAAGAACTTAGTCACTCCTGGGCTAAACCATGTTGATTGCAGGGGAGTCATATTTCATCTGTTGCAAACAGTATTAGAGTTGAGAGATGATATTTCCCAGCACTAGTCTAAATAACAGTGTGATAGTAAAGCTGGTCAGTATCTGTTTTCAGTAAGCAATTCAAAGATGTATTACTGCATGCAAAGAATACAATTTTCTTGACTCCCCCCGAAAACAACATGGTTTTGCCCAGGAGTGACTTTAAGTTCTTATTTTAAGAAGATTCTTAAGTGTGAATCAGGTCCTAAGAGGAAATTTACTCCTGGGCTAAACCATGTTGATTGCAGGGGGGTCCTATTTCATCTGTTGCAAACAGTATTAGAGTTGAGAGGTGATGTTTCCTGTGTATCAGTGTGCAGTAAGCAATTCAAAGATATATCTCGGCATGCAAAGAATACATTTAACTTGAGTCTCCCTGAAATCAACATGGTTTTGCCCAGGTGTAACTTTTCTCTCTTAATTTCAAGCTCCTTCTTAAGTCTGGATCCATCTCAAGATGGTTAATTCTTAGAATGGACTTTCTTCTCCTAGGCGCCTGGACACTGATAGACAGAGGGGACAGTTTTTGCTTTATATTACAAGTTGTAAATTACTCTTAGGGGGAGATTGTATAACATTGTTTAGAGGCTTTCATAATAACACTGAAAAGATTCCTCTTTCTCTTGCCCTTTATCTAAGTGTCTTTTTCTCCAAGTATCTTCAGGTAAAATCTGATGTGTTTAACCCAGTCACAATGGGTTGAAATATGGGAACTAGCAAAGACTATATTGTACCTATTGGAAGCTTTCTGACCATCATGTGCCTTATCTGCTTGGATCCGTATGCAAGGTCTTGATCATAACACTATCTATTGTAATGCGTGCACAAGCACCTGTAATTTAGCATCCTATGTAATGTACAGTAATAACCCCCAGACGTTGTATAGAGTAACATAAGAGTTGGCATAGTTTTAGCAGTTATTGGAACTGATTTTCTCTTGTATTCTCACAGGTTTCTGGAGCCAAGCGGATGTGACAAGGCCCTTTGTCTCACAAGCTGTTATTTCCGATGGGAAATATTTCTCCTTCTTCTGCTACCAGCTGAACACCTTGTCGTTGGCTGCGGATTCTGATAAAGACCCAAATCGTAAGAACATTTGTTGGGGGACACAAAGCGCTCCTCTTTTTGACACCGTGGAAGAAGGTGACGTCAAAGGATTTAATGACGACGTTCTTATGCAGCTTGTTAACTTTTTTCTTAATCGTCCAACGTAGCGTTCTATAATTTAATGGCTAAGTTCATAACTATGTCATGTGTATATATTTAGAACTGTTCCAATGCACTTAAACTGTTATGGAAATAAAGTGCAAATACAAGTCATTTTTCTGCAAGCAATTTGTGTGTGGTTTTGTTTTGTTGATCCGAAATTATACTTAGTCATGAAAGTTGCTCTGTTGTGACATAGGGCGGGATCCAGACTTAAGTAAGTGCTTGAAATGAGTTACACCTGGGCTAAACTATGTTGATTACAGGGGAGTCATATTTCATCTGTTGCAAACGGTAATAGAGTCTAAATAACAGTGTGATAGTAAAGCTGGTCAGTATCTGTGTGCAGTAAGCAATTCAAAGATATAACCCTGCATGCAAAGAATACATTTAACTTGACTCCCCCTGCAATCAACATGGTTTAGCCCAGGAGTAACTCATTTCAAGCACTTAAGTCTGGATCCAGCCCATAGGGTGTTTCAGAACAGCAAATTTGAATGACTGCTTAGACACCCATGTTATAGTGTTTCACATTGAAAGTCTTATTTATGATCTCATTGACTCGCACAGAGAAGCTGTTTAAAGCATTTTAAGCACTTTGGTAAAGAACATTCACAGGTTCCCTAACATCGGCATATTCTGTAGCTGATAAAACCGCATTTACACAAACAGCAGGGTGCTAACATGCAGCTGTCACTTTCCATCCTTGTGGCAGTACATCTTCAATGTAAAATATAAGACAACTGTCAAATACCTTTAGTTCTATGCTGGTTCATAGGGCCTGAAGCGCGGGTTATTTTGGTTGCTGATAGCGTGAGTTCATATTGCAGATGTTTATACGCACCCCATAGAGGTGTGTATTAAAATGTGCTAATTTTGGCTACTGCAATAGCCGATTATAAACACATCGCAACCAAAATAACATAGGCTTCGCGTTTCATTGAATCAGGCCTATAGATTGCTTTAGGAAAGTATAAAGAACAAGATAAGTCACCTTGACTGGTTTGTTTACAGCGTTACTACTGCACTAAATAAAATCTTGTTTCTGTGCTGCTCTGCAAAACAAAGTGCATCAAACTTACTAAGAGCCCCCTTCCCTGCTCCACCTATTTCTGTAAAGTGCTGCTTTCCTGTCACCACGGTTATCTTGCTGTGTAACCCGGCACGTTAGCTAAGATCCAGAAGCACTTGTAGGAATTGCCTGGACCCATAGCTACGTTTCAGTAGTGAAATTCTCCTTTCTAGCCCTTTAAAACAATATGTATATTGCATATTCCTTTGTACATTACAGTTTTTCCCTACATGAAGATGTTGCCTACAGCGGCCAATCAGATTCTTGCTCTCACTGTCCTATTACATACTAGAGAATGTCAGCTAGAATCTGATTGGTTGCTATGGGCAACATCTCCATTTTTCCAAACCCGCAGCTTAGTAAATCTGGCCCCTTGAGTGTTAAATTTCCTTGGCCTGTTTTACTCATATTTGTAAAGTGGTGTTTGACACTTAAAAAATCTGTCTTACGATAGATTGATTTACGACAGTTGTCGACTGCTATCTATTTTTTGCTTAATCCATATTAATGTATTATAAAAATCATCGAAAGTTTAATATTGTTAAATATACTAATGTATTTATGTACTTTAAAAAGTACTATAAGAAAAAATCCTTTTAATGCAAACGGAAATACGCTTTTTACCCACTAGGGGCCAGGATTGCATTATTACATTTTACTGACAAATAGCATATGGCATAAATGCATTTTATATAAAAAGCCACCAGTAAAATAATGCTCCATTATAATCTCTTACAGTATAGTTACTTGGACAGTAATCATGTCTGTTTACTGAATAGTAAATGTGGTAGATTAAACATTGTGATTTTGTATTTATTGCTTGGAGAAGGAAAAAAAAAGTTGTAACCCATAATTTTAATCATCAACAAAAATGAGTTATCCAAGTAAATATTATAACAATTCTATTATAACAACTCATTTTAAATGCAGAGGAGTGAAAGCACTAGATTACAAACTACTGAGGAGGAAGGGGATGTGACTTGTAGGTAGCCGAGTAGCAGTAAGAGAGAAATAATTCATCTATGTTACAGATCATTGGTACGGCCTCACCTGCAATACTGGGCTGCATTCACAGATCCGTTGTCATTTGGAGTTGCGTGCGTATTTTTAGGTACGGTATAACTGCGCATGCGTAGTAACTATTTACGTAAGTAACATAGAATATACGCACCTAAGTGCTTTAGGCACGGACATGTGAATCGCACTTGGGGACGTACGTACGCAGGGGTGGGGTTGAAATATGTACCTGAAAAGTTACGTGGTAGAGGGTGGGGGGGCATTTAAATGAGTCTTTGAGGGTACGGTTACATAGAATCTCATATACGGCATACATATACACACGTAAGCACACATGTAAAGTTAGAGGCGGTCTATGGAGGCGTATGTCTACGACTGCACAGGCGTGAGAGGGGAATGTCATTTGTGTTGTTGGGTGATGCCTTGCTAAGTGCATGCGTATTATTGCCTACTTTTAAAAAACGGATCTCTGAATACGGTCCCCTATCTCCAGAAAGGTATAGAGACATTACAGACTGTGCAAAGAAGGGCAACTAAAATGGTGCATGGCCTGTGTCACTCAACATACAAAGATTACAGCAGGGGTTCTTGAAGTGGTGTTATACTATAATTACTATAATGGCTGCATTATTGTCCCTCGTCAAGTGGCTGGGTTTACTTGTGACGTGTCACCTGTCACATTAAGTCCAAACAGGGAACCAGGAAGGGGGAGATAGAATGATCTAAGAGACCTGCAGAGCTGCCGGATGCCACAGGTTTTCTGTAGCTAGCAAGGTACTTGTAGTTCTTCAGCATCTGCCGATTTGATCATTTTACTGCAGTAACATTGGAGATTATTCTTCTTTGTACCAGTTTTAATGGTCTACGTGGCTTTGAACATAGCTTGACATTGCACTTTCTTTTTGTTCAGAGGTGGGGGCCCAAGGACCATTCATTTCTTAAAT
>WWET01000473.1:633253-655602 GCA_011038615.1 Limnodynastes dumerilii | reverse complement strand
TTGTGTGCACAGCTCTGCTAAAAAGTAAGTGTGTGAGTGTGTGTAAGTATTGTGTGTACAGCTCCGCTAAAAAGTAAGTGTGTGTGTAAGCAAGCATTGTGTGCACAGCTCTGCTAAAAAGTAAGTGTGTGTATGTTATGCGTGCATGGTGTGTGATATTATGCATGCATGGTTTGTGTGTAAGTGTAAGCACTGTGTGTACAGCTCTGCTAAAAACTAAGTGTGTGTGTGTTATGCATGCATGGTGTGTGATATTATGCATTGCGTGATATTATGCATGAATGGTGTATGTGATATTATGCATGCATGGTGTGTTTGTGTGTGTGTGTCAGGGTTGCCGACTCTCCCGGAATATCCGGGAGACTCCCGGAATTTCGGCCGTTCTCCCAGGAGAGTCGGCAAACCTCCCGGAAGCCCCAACAGATAAAAATGAAATGTGCAGTTGATTAACAGGGGGCAGGGATTAATGCTGTGATTTACATAAATTGCGTCATTAAGCCCTGCCCCTCATTGTAATCAATAGCTTCCTTCCGGGTTCTCCCGGAGGGAAGCTTTCAGTTGTCAGCAAAACCCTGGTGTGTGTGGTGTGTGTGTGTGTGATATTATGCATGTATGGTGTGTGTGATATTATACATTATGTGATATTATGCATGCATAGTGTGTGTGATAAGCATGCATACGTGGTGTGTGTGTGTGAGAGAGATATTATGCATGCATGCATGTTATGTGTGTGTGTGATATAATGCATGTATGTAGCGTGTGTGTTCTATTATGTATGTTATGTGTGTTTGTGTCATATGCATGCATGCATGTTATGTGTGTGTGTGATATAATGATGTAGTGTAGCGTGTGTGTTCTATTATGTATGTTATGTGTGTTTGTATGATATTATGCATGTGTGTGTGTGTGTATGTATGAATCTAATGCAATAATGCAACTATATTTATGTGTTAAATATTTGATTGTGTGTGTGTGTGTGTGTGTGTTTGTGTGTGTGTGTGTGTGTGTGTATATATATATATAATATATCCATCCATCCGGGGGTTGGGCCCTACATTTTTTGTCAGTCCCGGGCCCCACAATTTCTGATGGTGGCCCTGTCTCCCCGGCCGCTTTAGTGGACGGAAGTTTGTTAGTATACCCTAGTAATCCCATCGTAACATCTGGAGGGCGCATGCACTCTTCAGTGAAGTCAGGCCACCTACACACCTTGCGTTTGGAAGTGACCTGATGTTATTAGGTCAGGATCCGGTCCTATATACTTATAGTGACTTTTTTACCTCATAAGGAATTCTAAAGAACATTTTTTGGGTCTGAGTATTATAAACTTTTAGAGATATTTTAGAGTTTATCTGTATGCCGCTTTAAACATGAATTTATAAATGTATTGAATTTATTTATATTTATATTGCGATTGTTTATAGTTAGGCTGTCAATACCCATAGTGCTTTTTCTCTACCTCTTTTTATTTTTATTCTGTTTTATGTTGTTTGAAGGTTGGGACCCTTCTTGGGGTAGAGAGCTGCTGCAGTGGTTTTATTGGTGCTTTTAAAGTGATATATGTATTTTTATGAATGGGAATTCATGCAGTGAAGATCGTGTGTCAGTACAGACTGGAGTTTTCTCCAGATATTGGGACATCAATAATCATGTAAAATTAGGAGCTCCCAAAAATCAATTGCCATGATTAATAAAATGTATGCCATACTAGACAATTACCATGGCTCTTGTCCCTGATATGTAAAGAACATTTAAATAAAAGCCAGTCTTGACTAGGAGAGCAGGACTCTTCATGGTGAATGGATCTGGGGATATCAGTCATTTCCTGTTGACGCTGTGGTCATTTTCTGGTATCAGCGGGAAGATGGATTTGCAGATGCAAGGCCTGGCTTTTTATTTGTCCTTTTTGTTGTGACCATTTTGCACAACATGAGGAAAAAGAAGATTTGTAAAAAGGCGTTGCCTGACAAAGGGATGAGCACTGGAGCGAGACTCCTCGTCACAAATGGCCCTACTACAGGAAAATTCAAAGAATAATCCTGATTAATTTTAGGGTTTCCTTAGGATGGATAATGATCATTTCCTGGACTTGCTGCAGCTCGTGACCCCGCTGATAGAAAAGCAAGATGCGCTATCACTGATGAGCCACAGCTTGTTATTGGCTGCTGGGAAGTCATTATAAGACCTGAAATTCAGCTGTGCTATTTCACCACAAACAATGGGCCTTATAATTCCAGAGACCTGTGATGATAACATTGTAGTAATGAAAAGAGCATTTTGTTAAGGTAATGGTTGCAACAGATGAAACTTGCTTCCTGAACATGGTTTTGTCCAGCTATAAATTTTCCAGCTGTTTTCCCTTATTTTAAAACTCTGACTCTGGTCTGGAGAGAGCTGAATTTCCACACTGGTCTTCACAAGCGGATCTCCGATTCACAGTCTTTACAGTAAATACTGAAATGATTTATTCACTGATAATGGATGTGGGTTTCGACAGGGCCGTTCTCTCCCAGCCAGTTCCAAACAGGCTAGAAATCGATTGCTTCTGCCTCGAAGAAGGCCTAACCCTCCCCCTAACTTTAAAAGTCCCCGGAGAGGTTACTCACCTCTCTTGCGGCGGGTCTAGTGTCGCTTCTGAAAATGAATGGGTGAGTATGCCAATCGGAAGAACTTTCAACTGTCTCTACGGAAAGACAGCCCTTGTTCCGGGAACTCCCACCAACTGATATATACAATCAATAAATGCTGATGCTGACATTTTTATTGAGATATAGTTTTCCTGGCAGCGCTAGACACACCCATAGGTGGAGCTATACACAGGACACACCCATTTGTTGGCACAGGACACACCTTGATAGTACTATCACAATTTCCTTTAACTTTATTTGCAGAATTTGGCAGCCATGATGTTACCGCAAATGTGGTCACCTGGCTCCATAATGCTGACGTATAAATGCATTTCATGCTATATTAATATCACTATAAGATTCATAATTCCATAAAGTTTCATAGAAAGGACATTATTCCTTCAGTGGCCCCGATCCAATTCTGAGCACAAATGGCAGCACATTTGCGTTTTGTACTTGTGTCCTTTAATGGACGGACTGATATGTTTAATCCACATGTGCAAGTAAACGGGACATCTGGATGGGAAGTAAATAACGGCGTGTAGCGGATAGGCACAAAGCAGCAACTCTCTGCTGCTACTATGTCACCAGACGCTCTGCGAGTGCAGCGTTAAATAATGTAATTGGACGGATTAAATACTGTTACTAATGGAAAAAAGAAATTTACAGCAAAATGTAAAAATATGAAAATGTATTTTGTTTTACTGTACTGTTAAAAACACAAACACACACACACACACACACACACACTAGCAGCGATTCCTGTGTGGATACTATATTAGCTTCCGAATAAGTACCCCACTGACTTAGGACCAGATCCTGACTTCCGTGCATTTACCATCATGTCCTTAGCTGTCCTTAGCGTAAGCTGCTATAAAGCCCGCACGAGAAAGGGGAGTGACAGGGGACATTCATTCCCCTCTCTTTGCCGGACGGACAGACCCCCGCATGTATGGAAAACGTGCGGGGGTCTGGATCCGGTCCTTAGGGCCTTACCCAGATCCGTAAGTTTGCCTCTATTGAGAGAGAGGGGAGGTGTAGAGTGAAAAGAGGAGAGGGCCAAGGACAGAGCTCTGCGGACAGCGACAGGGAGAGGAGATGGAAGGGAGATCCAGAACCAGAACTCTATCTTAAGTATTTCACACACATCTCTGCGTGCGGGATACTGCATTACTGTACTGTACAAATGAAATGCATATTCCCACCCACCTCCCGTGTGGAGAATGAACTCCTTCCAAAAGGCAGCATAGGAAATAGCCTGCCATTATTGTCAGGATCCAGCCCTTAGAGATTTTGGTAAAGGTTTCTACAGTTAACATTTCCTACAGATGTAAAAGCCATTATAAATATATATAGATATTTGGCATTTTAAGGACGTATGATTTATCGATGTGATAAAGTACAATAAATCAGCATGATATTGTCTCTGTAAAAATTAAGAAAGAAAATACAGAATGTAGATGTTTCTGAATTAGCTGCTTCCAGTTCTACACCACAGGTGCTGCCGCTGTGCAGACGATCCATATTCTACCAGAATCTCAGTATGTGAAGCTTTAAGTCCCTGAAATGTGTGCTAAGTTTATATAGAAATGTATAACGGCACCAAAGGGAGACTTAGGGGAATTTAAAGTAAGGAATTGGCTCAGAGACAAATTTAAAGAGCACATTTGGCAGGCTATTTTTGGAAAAAGTAGTAGAAAAAAACAAGGATTTGCCTATACATTATTGTGGTGCAGTTTTCAAATGTTTGTCCTGTCAATGTTCTGCTATTCCACTTTATATTACGTCTACAAAGCTGTCTGTGCCATAAGCCATCTAAAATTCATTAAAGAAACTGAAATGAAAACATATTCGCATTATGTATGGGAAATCTATTGTGCTATAAGGTAACACTTAAGGCCTGTTTTGTTTTTTTATTGACTTTTTTTCCTCTAAAGAAATAAAGAATAAATGTTAGATTATTTGATTAGAAAATACATAAAATGACACTGTTGTTATGGCATTAAATGTTTTATTTTAGGCAACGCCTAATATTATGTTACTGCTTAACACACCCTTATTCCGCCCCAACCGGGCCCAGATTAGGGCTTGTTCCCTAGGGCAACTAAATTGTAGAGGCCACTGGCAATGTAATGAATAGAATATTAGTGCAATTTCATACAAACAGTGTTTATATATATATATATATATATATATATGGAACAAAAGAGGTCCGGCGCTCCAAACATACATTAAATAACACTATGTGTCAGCACATAAATAAAAAGGAGGTTTAGTTCACAATATAGCTATTTTGGGTTAAGCTCACCTACCCAGCGTCAAGGCACCTCCTGTAGGTGAGTCCCTATCCATTTGCTATATGTGTACACAGGAGGTCTCTGGTAAGACACTACCTGCATTTGAATAGCCTGCAGCGGCCATGTTCGGGGAGTGGTCAAACTCCCAAATAAAACTAAACAGTAGCAAGCAAAATGGCTGCGCTTCTATCCAACAAATTAAATATGTGCAAGTGTATATATAAATATAGGGGTGCAGTCAAGGACCAAAGTGACCACTATGTAAATACGAGGAACAAAAGTATTAATACTGTCCAACACCCTTTCTCCACCCTCTGGCATTATGTCCTTATTTCATCTCACAGATGAAGAGGAAGTATCTGCTCTATTCTTCTTTTCCTACTCTACTACCTGTACTCTTGATCCTGTACCCTCACAAGTCAGTCGATGCCTATCCTCTGTGCTTATTCCAACCTTAAATATTCAAGCATGCACTGATTACTCCAATTCTGAAAAAACAAAACTCTGACCCAAACTCTCCCTCAAATTATTGGCCCATTTCCCAGCTCCCATGCCCGTCAAAGGTGCTTGAAAGACTTGTCTATACTCGCCTCACTAACTTCCTTTTCTTACACAATCTAATCTAGATCCTCATCAGTCAGGCTTTTGTTTTCAACACTCCACTGAAAATGCACTGACCAAAGTGGTCAATGATTTAAGTACTGCTAAATCCAAAGGTCACTATTCTCTTCTAATTCTCCTGGATCTTTTTGCTGCTTTTGACACTGTTGACCACTCTCTTCTCATACAAATGTTACAATCAATAGGTATTCAGGACATAGCTGAATTTCCTGGTTTACATCCTACCTCTCCAATTGCTCTTTCAGTGTCCGCTTTTCTGGATCTACCTCTTCTGCCATTCCGCTATCTATTGGGGTACCTCAAGGCTCAGTCCTGGGTCCCTTGCTCTTCTCTATGCAGATGATACACAAATCTATCTATCCACCCCTGAACTATCACCAACCGTGCTGGCTCGTGTAACTGAATGTCTTTCCGCCATTTCATACTGGATGTCCTCTTGCCATCTTAAACTTAATCTTTCAAAAACAGAGTTGTTAATTTAAATCTAAAATAAGTGTGATTGAAAAATATTGGTAGATTGTACTTATAAAACTTTTTATTTTATACTTGTGTAACACTCATAATATTTTTTTTCTACCAATTATTCCCTTTACTCCCCACTGGTCTCTCCACAAAATCCTCTTATATCCCCTCTCCCCACTGTTGTATCCAACATACTATCCCTTCACTATCCCAGCACTCTCTACATTCCCTCTAATCTTCCTCACCCCTCACTCCAACTCACTACCCCTTCTCTGTCTTTTCTCCAACTCTCTTGTTTTGCCTAAACTGCTTTATTCCCTGTTTCCATCTCTTCTTGTTTCTCCCTTGTCTCTCTGTAACACTGAAGGAAGCTGGGAGACACACAGTGTTGGAGAGAAAGACTTGTAGTGCTCCTCTTTGCCATGCATCACTCAGTTATATGCCTGAGGTCTGTTGCTTCAATATTAAGTACTTACCACCGTCCCATACAATCAAACATGTAACAAAAGCTGCATCACAGTAGGTCTCCCTGGTCGACACACCTCCCAGCTTTGTGTAGGGCCCCCGTGCTTAATTTGGCCCTGCTTCTAACCTACAAAAAATTACAGCTTATGGTTTTTCTAAAGCTTTCAATGTGGTTTGTGATGTTGCTGTTACACACTGGATTGCCATTTCTGGTTTTGCCTCTAGGGGCAGTCCTGGTCTAATGTTTCATATTATGGACTTATCTATTAGCTGCCCCTAGAGGTTGCTGTTTAACACTCTCTCTGGGACTAATTTGTGTAATTGCCTTTTATCCTACACCTGTGCTCTGGTTATAAATATCCCATCATTCCAGAGCAAGGTGAGGGTCATTGTTTCCTGTTGTCTGCTTCCTGTGCTACATGTTTTTTTTTTGCTGATCCATGTGAATTTTGTTTGGATTTCTTTCTTTCTTTCTTTCTTTCTTTCTTTCTTTCTTTCTTTCTTTTTTCTTTCTTTCTTTCTTTCTTTCTTTCTTTCTTTCTTTCTTTCTTTCTTTCTTTCTTTTCTTAATACTCCTTGGCATTAACACTCACCTTGGATCCTCTGTGTTTCTGACATTTAACTGCTTCCACTGTCATCAGCATTCCCGGTATCTTTGTGTCCTGCTCATTTATGGTGTTTATTTCAGCCTTATCTTCATCTTCCATTTCCTGTATCATCTGTGTCTTCCTGCAATAAACGTCACCAGTACCAAAGTAACTATGATCCACCATTGTAACAGTTGCCTATCCAGCTCTGCCTCCTGTCTCCTGGTATTGACTTTGATTTGACTGAATATTGTTGCTGAGATGACTTTTGATTGCTTAAATTGAACCTGATATGCAGATATAAATGCACCCATATAATGGGACACTTCTATAGGATGGGATACACTGTCTGCTTAGAACATTTTATTTCTGATACTGATACAGCCCACTGCTGTATTGTAGCCGTATCTGTGCCAGCAATAGTTGTAATACCAAAAATTTCATATTGGGAACAGGTATTATGCCAAGTGGCCTTATTTCGACAATTACTCAATATCCCAAGTTCCCAATAGTGGGTAGGTTGAGGATAGGCACTGGAACATGGAGAGTAAAGGTTAACATGGAGGTTTATATTTATGACCAAACTAGACATAAACATTAATGTGCGCCACACCAATTAGAACAAAATTATTTTATTTAACTATAATTAAGATGGGTCAGGGCAGCTCCCAAAATACACGGCTATCTGTACTGCCGTAACCATACTATGGGAAACAAAGTAAAAAGTGCCTCTTGACTCAATCAAAAAGAGAATCACCTAATATGTTAAAATTGCATAAACATTTTATTTTATCATTTATTTAAAAATTCAAACACGAGCTTGGTATATGGATACTGTCCGGCCAACCGGTCCAGACCTAAGTATCCCTATCTGTGTAACGAGGCAATGGAGCCCATAAATCAGTTAAAATATAATATATGGTATAATAAAATCACTTAAAAGAGTAAGTCTAATAATGTAAATTTGTACAATGTACTTCCACGTTGACCACTGTAATATCGCCTATAAGTTCTTAACCCTTACTGATCCAAATCATGAGACCATTCCTCCAAGTGACAGACAATAGTGCCGCTATTCAAATGCTTGGTTTTCTGGGCATAAAGCAGTTTGGAAAGAATCCCACACTCATAAGTATGTTTAAAGCCAGGATCTATTTGGCACTATGGCTGTCTTCTGTCTGACAGAGCTCTCCTAACAGTCCGGTGTCCCGAAGCTACTCACTGTTAGGTGTTGGCCTGGTCCTCCATAGCAATGCATAAGAAGTCCTGCTCTCACAGGTGTGTCTTTTAACGATCCTATTAGTTGGCAAGTCCTTATAAAACTCTCTGCAAAGCTCCCTGCATATGGTTCATATTAGTAACAGTGATAATCGTGGTCTGATTTATGGGATGAAAAGCTGTCTTTTTGATTCGGTCAAGGGTAAAGGTTAGAGAATTGGTGAAAACAAGATAGATAGCGCAACCCTGATCCTGAGCGCTTCTCTAAATATTTCAAGGGTAAAGGTTAGTCTGCTAGAAGGAGAAGGTTAGGGTGAGGGTTAGGAGAAGGGAATGGTTTAAGTACCCGTCGCTGTTGGAATTCTTTGCCACACAGGCCCACCTGTTGTGGGGTTCTAACTGTCTGTGCGGCTGCATCGGTTGCTAAGTGACTCGACCATGTCTTTTGCTAAAATATTCAACAAAGTATGCAACTGCATCACTTAACGGCTGATGGGGCTGAGCATGTTATAAACAGGAGACAGGGGGGACTGGACTGAATGAAAATAATGTTTTTCATTAATTATTATAATAGAACAACCGATTATGTAAAAAGATATGTACATTTTTGGTGTGCAGTCTATTTAAGCATCACATCACATCTTGTACAACACACACACACACTTATTTTTCAGCAGAGCTGTGCAGAGGTGAACAGGAAGGAAGCCAATGAGGGAGTAGCACAACAACATCAGCTTCTCCCTGATTGGCTGATTGTCAGGCACCAGGAAAAGTCTTCTGAAAATCTTCTGTTTAGAGCTCTGTGTTTTTAACGCTGAAGCAGAGAATCTTCAGCTGAAACTGACTGTGAGCTCTTTCCAGCTATGCCAGTACCCCATCCCTCCAGCAGCCCATCTGGCATTTACCAAGTACCAGATGGCCAGTTCTGGTCCTGGCTACACCCTGTATGAAACTTTACAACCTCTGCGAATGAAAAATGGCGGTGGTTCGGAAGTCTGGAGAGATCATACGCTTATACTGTACTTTGTAATACCAAATCCCTCCCACCTGTGATTGTAAACTCCGCCCCTCTTTTGTAAGCTGGGCCAAGATCCGATTGTTTGCAAAATAGAAAAAATCAGATTTTAGGATCTGGTTTATTGTTAAGCTGGTACACACTGAAGATTTAAGTGATGATCCAACATCTTGTCAAATCTGAATTAACAATTGTAGCTCCAACCTGCATAATGATGCCCCACTACAGTGATTCCCTTTCATATTTCTGCATAGCGCCATCTTGTGGGTGAGCATATCAATGCAGCAAAGGTTTATGGGAACAGTTTGTGAAACAATCCACAAGAAACTAGAGAGCAGTGTGTAATTTGCGTGCATAAGTGGGCTATCGTTATTAGCTGTGGATCTGGTCCATAATCATAATAGATTTTTATTTAAGTTTTTCAATGTATTTTCTGCTCCATAGAGAATACAGTTTAGCATTTTTCTGAATTGTCACATTTGTGCTCCAATCAGATGGAAACATGATAGTATAATGCAGTAAATAAAACCAACAAATAAGTACATTTAATTACACAATAGTTCAAAAACTGGTATTTAGGAAGTGTGTCCACAGCCTCTAACGCACTTCATCTGTATCTACAGACTTTCTCAAAGTAGTAAAGCTGAGTCCTATGTTTTCCTATTTTAAGGGCAAATGCACAGGTGAATAATTAAGAGGATTTTCTATTTAAAGGTATACGAACATAAGTTAGTCATTCATTAATACAAAGTTTAACAAACAGACACATGGGATAATTAAAAACAAAATGACAAAACTCAACTGCAAACACATTTAAATAAATTTACACTTACATTGGAACAATAAGAAAAAACATTGTTCTACTTTATTTCAACTACCCCAACAAATAGAAAAAAAATACTTGTTCAATTGGGAAATCAAAATGATGGCACAATTAAAAGCAGAAAGAGATAAATATATTCTAAATTCATAATTTAAAAAAATGATCTCTTACCAACAATCAAATAACCACATTTTATTACTATAATAATTATACCCCAATAATGTCTGGCCAGACCCAGGGTCAGATAACAAATGAAATCTGTTCTCTCCAATAACTGTTTGCATAGAATTTTATTGTGCCGTTAAGACAGGGTTTGGAGGGTGAAGCTCCAGTAGGCTTCATGTCGGCAAAGGGAAATAATAAGATAAAAAGGGGTGGGATTCCAGAGCTTAGCTATTGCTGTTCTTGAGAATATTTGTATATGACCAGTGACATATTTTTTGGAGGGTGGGTGTGATTTAGCAAGGCACTGGAGGGGCTGTGATCTTGTCACTTATTGTGTAATAATTTTACTACCATAATAGATGTAATAAGTCATCTTCAGCTTCTCCAGCAGAGGAGGAAAGCCAGAAGATGTGTTTTCTAAAGAGGGACTGATAAAACATTGAGTAGCATTTCTACATGGCTTACCAACATAGACCGCATAGACTTACCAACCGCCCCGTTTTGACTGGGATTGTCCCGGTTTGAAGGTCCAGTCACGAAGTACCATTCAGTTTCCTATTTTGTCGCAGGCAGAAACATCTAGTGTTTGACTCTCCCCACAGATAAGAGCCACTATAAGAAGACAGAAGAAACAAAGTTTATAGATAGGTTAGCAAAAAAGAGAGAGGCAGTGTGATGTTAAGGCACGCAGTGCGATGATAGTGATGATGATGATAATAATAGTGTGATGATCCAGAAATTTTAGTACTTCTTTGTTTGCATTAAGAATAAATAAATATAAAAAAATGATATATATATATAAAAGCCACCAGCCACTTACAAGGCTTCTCTGTTTTGGTACTAACTCCAAAACTGTCAAAATCCCAACTTTGGGCCATATATCATGCATTTTTAAATTGAGAACTCACCCCTGGCAGAGATCCCCAAGCCTATATATATATATTACAATTAGATAGGAGTCTGCTTCCCTCTTCATTTTGCAAAGGATATGGGGGTCATTTGACCAGCAAAATATAATAGTATAATAGAGCTAATGAGCTTCATTTAACCTGAATAAAAGCAGGTAGAGTTAAGGGGGGGTTGATTACTTTTTGCCTTTTTCAATGGTCCTAAAGAGAATTTAAAACACAAAAGGCCCTATTTTTATGAATTCAGATCAAACCAGAGTTTGAAGTGGAGTGGTATACGGTGGTATGCCATACTGTCACCTCTCCCCTTGAGTTGATTGAAAAGCTATAAATCTCTTTTTACTATGTTCCAATACCGCCACTTCTTAATGCCCATACTATCACTTTTATATTTAAACTTCAAGCACTGGATTAAACTTTATTTTCTACCATTCAATGAAATACAGCACCTTGGTCTCTAGCATAACTGACTTGTGAATAATTAGTCTTTATGTAAATAAAGGCTTTTATGTGAAACTTCTGAGTCACATAGTGGTTACAATCAACTAGCTTTGTTTACTACAGGGGCTAGATTTACTAAGCTGCAGGAAAGGAAAAGTGGAGATGTTTCCCACAGCAACCAATCAGATTCTAGCTCTCACTTTCCTATTACATAATAGAAAATGTTAACTAGAATTTGATTGGTTGTTGTGGGTTACATCTCCACTTTTCCATTCCCGCATCTTAGTAAATCTGGCCCCAGGAGTCAACCCCCTCACACTATAAACACCAAGAATATCCATCTCATTCAGCATAAGCAAAAACCTTATGTTCAAATTCTCTAAGAATCAGAAACTCTTCTGGAGCGATACATTCCTTCAGCACAGGACAAACAAACCAGCGTAGAGTTATCTGTGAATTTCCAAAGTTTGACATCTAATTAGAAAACAAGGACTATGTCTAAGATGTAATTAAAGTGTCACATGTAATGCAATATGGATATCAGTCATGCACAGGGCAGCTCTGCCTGAAATGACCCAAGTGGTATAAAAAAAAAGGACAAAACAAACATAAAATAAACAAGTTTGCCAGGAATATGCAAAGCCAGACTCCCAGAAAACATGAGACTGCCATCTTTGCCAAGAACATCTGAAACCAGACTACATGGGAACACGATAGAACGAGCCTGCCTAGTAATGCCCTATAACAGACACCAGTGGACACGGCCAGCTGTCCTGGCACCAGGCTCCGGGTAATAGGAGAACACTTCTTGTCAAGAAATAAACCATTGTCTGTAAAATATCTATGGAGGATCAAAAGCAAAATAGCTGAAACTCTTTGCATTTCACTGGTATCCTGGAATCTAGATTATTGGGAAAAACAACATCTCGGAATATTAAGTGCTGGTATCGTGATTGTTTAGTGTTTGGATTAAGAACAGTCATTTTGCCATCTGAATATGACTGATTTCCTGACCATGCATCTAAATCTGTTGTTTGTACATCTGTAGGTGTGTGTGCAAATAGGACGTGTACATAGGCTGTTCAATAACAGGTTTAATCTGGTTGACTGGACTGTATGCTACTGTAGCTTTATTAGAAGCATAGCCAATGGCTGTTGTAGACAATGATAGGCAGCTCTAAGGGCCAGATCCAGACTTAAGTTCACTTTAAGTATGATCTTGTAGCGTATTTATCGTAAGTATTATGCACTCCCATTGGTCGCACGTAATCTACCTGTTTTACGAGTACCAAACCCAACCTTAACTTTTCCATGCGTAACTACGGTCGTACGTAATGGATTGTTGCACGTAACGGCCTAACCCAGCCCATACTGTACAATTTAAATTCCTCCCTTTGCCTACAATGCGTATTTCTGGCTGTCATAGGGATGACCCGCCCCTTTGTACGTAGTTACGTGGAAGGTATGTACGATCAGAGTTACGATGCCTAACATCTACCGCACGCATGCGCATTACATACAAAGGGCTGGATCCAGACTTAGGAAGGAGCTTGAAATTAAGAGAGGAAAGTTACTCCTGGGCTAAACCATGGTGATTGCAGGGGAGTCATATTTCATCTGTTGCAAACAGTATTAGAGTTGAGAGGGGATGTTTCCTAATCCAAGTCTAAATAGTGCGATAGTAAAGCTGGTCAGTATCTGTGTGCAGTAAGCAATTCAAAGATATATCCCTGCATGCAAAGAATACAATTAACATGACTACCCCTAAAATTAACATGGTTTTGCCCAGGTGTAACCTTACTCTCTTAATTTCAAGCTCCTTCTTAAGTCTGGATCCAGCCCAAATAGTCGAAATGACGCATGCAGCAAGCGTAGATATGCTCTCGAACTGAACTCTGGATCTGGCCCTAAATGTATATCTGCTTTTAGCTTCCATTTAACCATTGCTGGCAATTTTCTTTTTGGTGAGGTCAGACAAACTAGCAGTGGTGGAATTAGCAGCAGTGCAGCTATTGCTATACATTGGGGCCCACGGTAATGAGGGGGGTGTTTCGCTGACTTCCACTGCACAGGCTGGGCACTGTCTGAAGGCGGACAGGACCTGGGATGTGGAGCAGAGATCTAGTGAAGGGCTTGTGAGGTGGTGTCATCATGTTACGAGTCCTTCACTAACAATGGTTGGGAAGTGCATATATTTTCCCCTGAGCCCATTCCCCACTTGTTCTGCCTCAGGGCACTAGGGAAGTCATTTTTGGACCCTCCCACTGATGTATTGTAGATATCTTCCAACATACAACTATACATTTAATGGTACACTGCTATTCATGAAACATGAATATAGCATGGTCTCTGTCATGGCCACCATCTATTGAAGACATACTGGGACCATGGATTATACCTCATATTATAAAAGCCCCATGGAATAGCCAATGTTATCTTTCCTACCCGTTAGTCGCACTTGACAGTATCTTTACAATCTGGAATAGTAGCCAGAATGTCCCCAATCTTACAAACAGTTGAATGAGGTTAATGGGACTTGACCAATCACTATTTAACTCTTCAGTTTCATCTAAATAGGCACTTTACAGCCTGCTTAATTATGGCTTCTCCTGGGGGAGAGACAGAAATGTTTGTTACATAGAACAGTATTATTACCGTTATTGGACCGGATCATTATCCCTGCATACTTTCTGGACTTTCGGGGGGTTTGGCAGTCCACATGGAAGAGGAGAGTGAACTCCACCTGTCTGTCCGACCGCTGATCCGCTCGTAAGGGGTAAATCCCAGTAACAGAAAAACCATTATTGTAGCAGAGTAGGCACAGGGCCTGTGGTGGCTTAAGTCTGTAAATGTAGTATGGCTATGAACATATAACAAAACTGGGAAAGAAAGACGCTGGAAAGAAGGGAAGGAATTCCAGGGGGGGGGGGAGTTCAGTGCTAACAATATTTTAGTGAAGTTTGCAGAGAGGATAGTGATTCCACAAGGTGAGCATAGTCTGGAAGGGATCGGACAGTGGTTTGCTGGAGTAAAATATAGTAGTGAAAGACAGGCTCAGGTAGGTGTTAAAATGGATGTGAGTTGTAGTCAGTTTGAACTCCATCCATTGAACCAGGTAGCCGGTAGACATCAACAGTTCTTCCATAACCATATAACGATATACAGTTATACCTTGACATACGAGTGCACCAAGATACGAGATTTCCGAGATACGAGTTATCACTCGGTCGCTTTTTTGCTTTGAATTGCGAGCCAAAATTTGAGGTACGAGTTGCTGCTAGTTGGGTATCTCCAGGAAAATAACCTACCAAGCACCTGTTCCGCTGCTGCTTTGACATGAGGGAGAACACAAACCTCACCCTTCAAGAGTTCTGGAAGGACCACTACATCGTGATATGCCTCAAAATGATTGATATTGCCTGGCAGGTTGTTACAACGAGTGTCTGATATCCAAGATAAATAAACACTTTATAAAAGCAGTTCACTTCTTTACATTTTTTTTTTATTATGTTGTTATACATTATTGGTTATTTATATATACTTTTTCTTATTTAAAAACACGTAACAAAAAAATACCGGGGTGGCATTTTGGGGGCTGGAACGGATTAATGGCATTTTAATTAATTTCAATGGGGAAATTTGATTTGATATACGAGCAAATTGAGTTACAAGCTCAGTAACGGAATGAATTAAGGTACCACTGTACTTCTTAAATTGTGACCTTATCTGATAAAATTGTGTGAATTGCAATTCCTTTCTTTTACAATATCACCTTCTGAATGAATATCAGAATGTATTATATTTTCTGACCCTTCAATAACCCTCTTAAAAACAACAACAGTTTCCGACTGAAATGAAAAGTTCCAGGAATGATCGTTGCAGAGAGGTTCTGTTGAAGTCAGCAATGGATTCTTGTGGTTTGGTGTCATCAGTAACAGATTTTTTGTTGCTCTGGACACTAAGCACCATGACCGGCTGAAGAAAGTGGATATCTCTTTTCAAAGCCTACATTAATTTCTACAGGAACGTGAACGCCAGTTTTCAATGAGGTAATACCAGGCGGTTTCGGCTGATATGGCAACAATAACAAATTTGACAATAATACACCATAATGTATCACTGTAAAAATTATTTTAACAGTGAAAAGTGTTATGGTGGCGGGGGTTCTATACGTTATAAGTTCGGTAATCAAACTGTATAAAAAGTTATGAACTCCTTAACTTATCCCTTATCCTCCCCCAGGTTCCAGGTTCTGGATCCCAGGACACACTTCAGAAGGTGTAACCATGTAATGATAGTAGTAGAACCCGCAAGCAATAAAGCCTAAATCTTCTTGTGAAGTGGGGGGATGTTCCTGGCATAAACCTGGGGTTCCTATGTTACTGCCAGTGCTCATTCAGGGTGGCTAAAGTGAATCCAGGTTATCCTTTGTGACAGGTGTGAGGTGTTGACATGGCATTGGTGAAGAGTGAGACAACTGCACAACTGGCGTCAGAAGCCATCTAAAAAGTGTGAGGTTCCAGATTGCAATGACTGAAGGTGTAGGCTGTTAGTGAGATATATTCGAGTTCTGATAAATCAATGTCTGGTGTATTGGAAGTATAGAAAAAACTTACCTTTCCCATACCAAAACCTCAATTTTAATATCTTCCCACTACTGTGGTTTTCCTAATCTAAGGGCCAGATTTACTAAGCTGCAGGTTTGGAGAAGTGGAGATGTTGCCCATGGCAACCAATCAGATTCTAGCTGTCACTTTTCTATTATATACTAGAGAATATCAGCTAGAATCTGATTGGTTGCCATAGGCAACATCTCCACTTCTCCATACCCGCAGTTTAGTAAATCTGGCCCTAAGTGTTTATTTCCGTTAAGTAGCTGAGACTACTATTCAGAACAATATATGGTCCATTACAATATCTTTTGTCTAGAATAGCAAACAGAGGATTAATGATAATGAAGATGAAGATGATAATTACACATGGGCATAAACCTGGTATTAAAGGTTTAAATACCATTACGGTTCACTGTGGATATTGAATGTCTCAACTTATAAGAAAAAATCTGAAGGCAAAACAAAAAATGTGTTGCAGCCCAATACTAAATACTTTCAGTATTAGTTTTCTTGAACTAAGTGGCTTTTCAATAATTAGATTCAAAGTAATTACACAAAATATTTCTCAAGTTGCACAGTATAATGTCTTAATGTTTCAGTAAGTTTAAGTATTATCAAACGATTATGGGCTGAGTGATATTCAACAGATATTATACAAGTTGCCAATGATGAGTTTAACTGGGAAGCATGCCCCAAAATGATATAATAACCTTACAAAAGAATAATTTTTCATTACTTATTAGGAATTCTGAAAACGTTTGTATTAATAATCGCCGTTTCTTTATTTCACCTTATCAACAGGTTGTACATTTTTCTTCTGATATCTATGACTTGAGAACAGAAATATTTCTTGTCTTTTCTTAGAGCCTTTTATGGTGTTTTTTTGTAAGTTAACTCATTACAAAGGACATGGTATTCATTGAAGTTACAAATGGTGGGGACAAACTTTGCAGCAAACAAATAGCAGGTTGTGGTTGAGATATTAGGTGAGAATCACCAGGAGCAAAGGGGAGTACAGGAAGTAGGTAATTGGAGAATCTGCAGGGATAAGGTAATTCACAGAATTGACAGAATTTTCACAGGGAGGCACTGGGAGCAATGGAGAATCCTTGGGATTCTGGGAAGCACTGGGACAATGGAGTATTGGGAGCAGAGGAGCACTGGAATCCAGAATGCTGGAGGTACTTGAGCAACTTGTACTAGTACACTTGTACTAGAATTCTGAAAGCACAAAAGTAATGGAGACCTGCACCAGAATGATGGAAGTACAGGGAACAATGGACCAACATGCTGTAAGGATAGAGACAGGGCCAGCCCTCCCATTAGGCATTACAGGCGAGTTGCCTAGGGCGGCAACTCGCCAGGGGGAGGGGCGACAGAGTCTGGCTATATCATTCATAAATTTTGTACAACCGATTCCCAGACCTTTTCTGCTGTGGCAGGCAGCAGGTGGTCGGCAGAGGAAAACCAGCACAGGCAGCAATGGCTGAGATCATCTCTCTCCCCTGCAGTGTCTGATTTTATCATTCTCAGTCAGAGTGACTCAGATTACCTAATCAAACGCTGCAGGGTGAGAGCCTAAAACGCGGAACTTCCTGCCTGCAAGCTGATTGGTCTGACTCACTGTCTGTCAGCAGGGATGACGTCAGACATCCAGTGATTAGAAGCTGCAGCCTTGGAGGAACAAGAAGTCACATGACTGAGTTATCCAGAAGACTCCTGTGTGGTGTGTGGACACTGGACAGAACTCAGAGGTGGCAACTTATCCTCCAGTGGGAAAAAGGTAATTAATCATCAGCAGGTGACTGTGACTAATCACAATGTAATGGATGCTTTATGTTTTTCTTTAAAATGAAAATGTATTTTTTTTAATTGCTAAATGAGAGTTCTAAACCCTTCATGGAGGTACTTCTAGATATTATTGGTGGTGAGGGCAGGTCTTCACCACAAAAGTTAAACCTTTCTGCCTGTATTGATCATTGACACTCTTACTGGATTACTGCTCTTTAAATATTTTCAGTGTGCTATATTTTGAATCCAGGATTGTGTCTGCCTCCATGAATTGTGCTATGAATTGCCACTGATATTTTTTCTATTTACAATTTTTTTTGCATGTTTATGTAATTTTTCACTTTATGCACTTTAAGTGGACTTTATGTGGAATATATTCTCATTCTGTATTGGGGAAGTTTTGTGTGCTGGTTTTATATATAGTAACGTGATATACTTTTTCGCAGAAAACTGATCCATCTCTCTATTCAACAGGGGGTTCTGACTGTGGTTACCATGGTTACTAGTGTTTTTTATATTCATTTGTGTTGTAAAAACAAATTATGAAGAAAAGAAATTCAGTGGGCGCATACGTTTGAAACAAATTATATACATAAAGGCCCTGATTCAGAGATTGAAAATAAGAACCTAAAGTTACACCTGGGCTAAACCATGTTGATTTCAGGGGAGTCAAATTTCATTTGTTGCAACAGTATTATAGTTAAAAGGTGATGTTTCCCAGCTCAAGTCTAATTAGCAGTTTAAAAGTGAAGCTGATCAGGTATCTGTGTGCAATAAGTAAAAGCAAAGCATTCTCCCTGCATGCATAGAATAAAATTAGGAGTGTTGCCTAGGGTGGCAACTCGCCAGGGGGAGGGGCGATAGTCTGGCTATATCATTCATAAATTTTGTACAACCTATGCCCAGACCTTTTCTGCTGTGGCAGGCAGCAGATGGTGGGCAGAGCAAAAACAGCAAAGGCAGCAATGGTTGAGATCATCTCTCTCCCCTGCGGTGTCTGATTATATCATTCTCAGGCAGAGTGACTCAGATTATCTAATCAAACGCTGCAGGGTGAGAGCCTAAAACGCGGAACTTCCTGCCTGCAAGCTGATTGGTCTGACTCACTGTCTGTCAAAAGCAGTGAGTCAGAGTGGATGATGTCAGATATCCAGTGATTAGAAGCTACAGCCTTGGAGGAACAAGAAGTCACATGACTCAAGTGATCTATAAGACTCCTGTGTGGTGTGTGGACACTGGACAGAACTCAGAGGTGGCAAGTTATCCTCCAGTGGGAGAAAGGTAATTAATCATTAGCAGGTGACTGTGGCTAATCACAATGTAATGGATGCTTTATGTTTTTCTTTAAAATGAAAATATATTTTTTTAATTGCTAAATGAGAGTTCTAAACCCTTCGTGGAGGTACTTCTAGATATTATTGGTGGTGAGGGCAGGTCTTCACCACAAAAGTTAAACCTTTCTGCCTGTATTGATCATTGACACTCTTACTGGATTAATGCTCTTTAAATATTTTCAGTGTGCTATATTTTGAATCCAGGATTGTGTCTGCCTCCATGAATTGTGCTATGAATTGCCACTGATATTTTTTCTATTTAAATGTTTTTTGTATGTTTTTGTAATTTTAAGTGGACTTTATGTGGAATATATTCTCATCCTGTATTGGGGAAGTTTTGTGTGCTGGTTTTGTATATATATAGTAACCTGATATATTGCAGAAAATTGATCCATCTCTCTATTCACCAGGGTGTTCTGACTGTGGTTACCATGGTTACTAGTGTTTTATTATATTCATTTGTGTTGTAAAAACCAATTATGAAGAAAAATAATTCAGTGGGCGCATATGTTTTGTTTGAAACAAATTATATACATAAAATGTGAAATAAAAATTAATCTAGTATAACATATAATAATCTGAAAACAGTGCAGAAATCACAGTAAATATATATGAAATTAACTGGCAGATTTTGTTTGCGCAGATAATGCAATATACCTTTTATTAATGTCCATTGTGCAGCCCTTTTTCGAAAGGTTACGATCAGAAAAGTTATGGTACGGTTTGCTGGGCGTAAGAAGGCAAAACTAAGCATGACCAAGGGGAGTGCTGAGGGGAGTGCCGAAGGGAATGCATCATAGGTACGCCGGCGTAAATAGGCTACGCACATTAGCGTTTCATGAGCGTAGGTCTGGATCAGGCCCATGGTCGGTAGGATTTCTCTGTAATGGGTTGTGGTCACTAGGATACTCTCTGTATTGTATAGAGGTCAATATAAATCTCTATTTTAAACCTCTATTGTATTGATACTTGTCAGTAGATATTGTGTTAGATTGTACATCTTTTACATTATTGTGAAAAAGTAGTAAGGATGACTATTTACTGTTATTGTTATTAGTTTTAATATTTAATATATGAGGTTAAAAAATATATTTTTATTTTATATTATTATATTTTTATATATAATATTGTGTTATTTTTTATGTGCACATATAAACACTAAGTAAATTTTCTGCTAGGGGGCAACAGCCAAAATCTCGCCTAGGGCACCACATTTGCTAGGGCCGGCCCTGGATAGAGAGCAATAGAATGGTGAGAGCACAGGTAGTAAAGGAGAATCTCCAGTAAATGCTGGAAGCCAAAAAACAATGGTAAATCTACAGGGAATAAATAGAAGCCAAACCTAGGTTAAGAAGTGAGCCTATACTCTGGCAGTGACAGACTGCCATGGTCAGGCTTAAATAGCTCTGCACTAAATACTCTCAGAAACAGCTAAGAGGCTGCAGAGAAGAAGTGAGCTTCTGTTATTGCTAGACTGCAGACATAGAGAAGCTACCAGTAGTGAACAGGAATGAGCAAACAAAATCGTAATTCTTATTTAAAATGGAAAACTCATTAAGCGGTAAATGTGTTTGGTAAAAATGACACCATCCTTTAGATTTAAAAAAAGTGAACCACTATTTGTTTTTCCTTTCACTGGCTGAACTGTAGAATCTCCTAATCAGACCTTTTGCTCCTGATTAGGAGATTGCCCAAGCTTCCGGTGTAGCCTTCGCCTTCAGGAAAGTTACATTGCTTTAAGTCAATGGACCTGATACATATTTAGGATAATACGCAAAATACGCATCGCATATATTCGCAAGTGCGAAGCACGGATAGAAGCGCCTACAGCTAACCACACCCACACAGTCGTGCATGTTTTTCCATGTGTAAGTATGCCGTACGTAGAACTAGGAAAGTACCTAGGATATGTCCTTGAATCGTGCGTGAATTTGGGTACTTATTTTTTGTAGAGATTCAGCCATACGTTTAGCATTGCAGACATTGTTGTTTTAATTGAATTGATTTAATAACTAGCATGCCTTTGTTTATTTGGCCTATCAATTAATTCTTTGAAGAAGAGAAAATAGAAGATAACTTTAACTGTGCCAAAAACAACCCAGAAAAAGGGGGAAAAATAAAAGTAAAAAGATAAATGGAAAAAATATAATTATGCAAAAAGGATTTAGTGGGCATGTTAATTTTGTAACTTTAAAAAAAAATCTTTTTAAAAGAAAACATTTTAAATGTATCATAAATTAGCAAACAACATACATTTGGTATACTGGTTTAAATAAGTGTAACATTTGAAAATAATCAACAAACAAATGTAACATTGGAAAAAGGGGGGAATTTGGAGTTAGCTGCGCATATTAACTGCAGCCAAACAAAAAGATTAAAAGAGGGTCCTACACCCTCTCTAAAAACTTGAAAATAAAAATAAATAAATATTCCTTTTGATCAGTGCTGTAACAATAAAAAAATAACTGATTAAAAAAAAATATATATAATATGCAAAATATAAATATTATAAAAGTATATAATAGAAGGCAAGTTGTGCATACGCCGAAAACAAATATAACTCAGTCCAAATTCCTTCTTAGTTCTCAGTGGGAATGCCCATGTAAAAAACAGAAAAGAAAAAGAAGGATTAAAATGACAATTTAATTAACATCATTGAAAAAATCCATACAAAACGGGTAAATAAAAACAAAAAATATATAGGTCCGTAAAAACAATCACAAAGTCTGTACCCGTTGGTACCCGATGACAAAGGGGCTCCAAAGACCTGCTGCCTCGACGCAGAAACCCGGTAATGTCCTAGATGGAGAGACTGCAGCGGGGAACCTCAGGATGAAGCCGTCGGGACGGAGTGTGGTGCTTCGAACACACTGGATCACCGGGCTGCACCACTTTGAAAAAGAGGTGACCCCCTCGAAACGCGTCAAAGAGTGATTCAGCATGTCCAAAGCACCACACTCCGTCCCGCCGGCTTCATCCTGA
>WWET01000473.1:613602-629363 GCA_011038615.1 Limnodynastes dumerilii | reverse complement strand
TATATGTGTGTATATACTGTATATATGTATATATTTATATATATATATATATATATATATATATATATATATATGTGGTATATATGTGTGTGTATATACTGAATATATAAGTGTGTGTATATATATGTATGTGTGTATATATGTGTATGTGTATACTTTATAAATATGTATTTGTGTTTGCAGACGGACCATCATCTAAAAGGTGGTAAGAGATGATGACAGGGTAGAGGGATGATGACAGGAGGAAGGAGGACCCTGCTCATAAAAGCTAACATGCTAAGTGTGAGAGGGTGAACAAACAGGAGACACAGTGGTGAAGATGGGGAGGACAAGTAAGCTTAGGAGGAGGAACGGTAGGCTAGCCTGAAGAAGCATCTTTATTTTCCTCACATATTGTTTTGATATTTTTGTATTGCATTTAATGTTTGCTATCTACATGTATTGTATTCTATCATATTTTTTACCCTCTGTTAATTATTGTATTGTATATGCAACTAATGTCTTTCCTATGCCTCTGTACGGCTCTGCGGATACTGTGTGGCGCATTATAAATAAACTAAAATTATTATTATTATTTCATGTGACTTAAAGGTAGCAACGCAATGTAACATAGCAATGAGAAAGGCAAGTCAGATGCTTGGTTGCATAGGGAGAGGAATTAGTAGCGGAAAGAGCAGAAGTAGTGATGCCCCTTTATAGATTGTTGGTATGACCTCATCTAGAAGACTGTGTTCAGTTCTGGAGGCCATATCTCCAGAATAACATAAATACATTAGAGACTGTACAAAGAAGAGCAACTAAAATGGTCCATGGAATAAAAGAAAAGAAAGGCTAGAGGAACTACACATGTATAGCTTGGAGCAGAGAAGAGAGAGGGGGGATATGATAGCGACTTTCTAATATATCAAGGGTTGTGACCGGCTAGAGGAGGGTGGCATTATGCAGAGAAAGAGGTGTAATAGAACACGAGGGCATGAATATAAACTGGAGGGTGGTAGATTCAGAGGAAATGTGCGGAAAAATGACTTCGCTGAAAGGGTGATAGATAAGTGGAATAGCCAGAACAGTGTAAACATGCTTGGGATAAATATAAGGATATCCTAAATCTCAAACTAAATTGAGTGTAAATAGGGTCTAGGGTCAGCATAGTTTTATATAAACAACTGGGCAAACGGGATGGGCCATGTGTCTCTTATCTGCCGTCACTTTCTATGTTTTTATCAATAAGTAGTGCACAGGACTCACACAGGACTAAATTTTCTGTCTAGTTTGGCTCTGCATTACACGGAGTTGATAAAAACATAAGGCCACTTAACAACCCAGACAAGGCCGTCCTCCATAATTCAGTTAGCTTTTTTATGTCATATGTAAGACTGTGTTTACTAAACTCTGTGAACTTTTCATGTAATCTCAGTTGAAACAGATTTCTCTTCTTAGTATATGTGCTAAATATAGGATGAGATTTGGGAAATATGATGAAACGTTCTTTGGCATATGGTAAATTTTAAAAGTCAACATGAAGAAGTCTGGACTTTTTAGATGTATTACAACATCGTCATACAGCATGTGACTGTCCTTTATCATCTGTCATCCACAGTAACTGATCCTTATGTGACCCGGTGTCTTAACGTGTGTCCCCAACTGTTCCTATCACACTGAACTCAAGACAAACAGCAAGAGCTCATGTTAGCAGCGAGACACGAGAAAGGTGTCTTCTGGCAGGGTGCCATTAAAATGCCCTCTAAGATGGTATTCTACTGTACATGTTCATACATGTAAATAAGAGAAGCTACATATACCAAAGATCAATGGCCAATGATCTGGATTCACAGTTACGTAGTTTTCATCTTACGTACGTTGTTTTAAGAATTGAGCTACTACACATGCATAGTAGCTTATTTATGCTATCTACGTACCATTTCTGTACGTAGAATGGGTAAGCACGGTCTAAAGACGGCGCTTACGCAATCTACGTACAGAAATGGTACATAGATAGCATAAACAAGCTACTGTGCATGTGTAGTAGCTCAGGGCCTGATTCAGAGGCTGAAAATAAGAACTTAAAGTTACACCTGGGCAAAACCATCTTGATTTCAGGGGGAGTCAAGTTAATTTTATTCTATGCATGCAGGGAGAATGCTTTGCTTTTACTTATTGCACACAGATACCTGATCAGCTTCACTTTTAAACTGCTAATTAGACTTGAGCTGGGAAACATCACCTTTTAACTATAATACTGTTGCAACAAATGAAATTTGACTCCCCTGAAATCAACATGATTTAACCCAGGTGTAACTAAGTTCTTATTTTCAATCTCTGAATCAGGGCCTCAATTCTTTAAACAACGTACGTAAGATGAAAACTACGTATCTGTGAATCAGGACCAATGTCTTCATCATCAGTAAGGAGCATTAGAGCAATCCTTGACAGATAAAGATTGACGGGAATAAGGGCAGGTAGCCTGGGATGGAATACAGAATCAGGCAAACAGGCTGCTTATTCAGGTATAATCATGGAGACTGGGATACAGATACAGGTAAACATGCTAAGATGCAGGAACAGGATCTAGGTCAGTGTTAGCTAACCTGTAGCAATCCAGGTGTTATGAAACTACAAGTCCCATCATGCCTTAACTGCAAAAGCATAGCGCAGTCCTGCCCCCTGCCAGGCAACACTACTATTCTTAGTGTTATTAGAGGCAGGATGGGGCTTAATGTCACAATTAGCGCCATCAAGCCCCGCCCACACCCCTTGTAATAGAAAGGGGGCATTTCTGGTGAGACGGCAGGCCTTTAGACATGATTTGCTGGCATCTATGGCTTCCCTTCGGGGTCTCCTGACAGGAAGCCTTGAAAAGTGGGCAACCCTTAGTTATTTCCAGGGACAGAGCCACAGATAATATTCAGGAGCAATGTACAAATTCTGCATCTATGAATGGGACCTAATACTCTTGCATAATGTTTCTACCTATTGCAAGGGTAAAATAGTAGTGTAGTTCCTGCAATAATGGGGGCTGATCCAGGGGTGCACGCAAACCATCACAAAGTGTCCTTACCGCATTGTGCAAACCCTGAGAGGGCTGCGTGTTTACCAAATACATGTGCAACAGTACCAATGGATGCCTCTGCAAGCAGGGCGTGTCAGGCCCCTGAATGTGGACATGACCTGTGACAGCTGCATATGTTTTGATGAATGCAGGTATTTTTTTTTTCTGTCTGCGTTCGGCTCTGGATCAGGTGCGCTTGCCTGGGTGCACCCTTACTGTACATACGTGCCTCATCCTCTTCAGAATGCAAGCAGGCGCAGGTCATGGCGCGCTTGGAACATCTTTTCTGAGCATGCACAGTGCAAAATCATGCCGAGATACACTAAAGTAGCTGATGTACACTCACCTCTGGAACGTCCTGATGATGTCAGAGATCACATGGGAGTACAGTACACAGAGCCAGGAAGAGATCACCTGACTGCGGTCTGTATAAGGAGCTGTGACACTTCATTACTCCTGAATCCTGTGCCGTGCTGAATGCTCCATGTAACTTCATGACCATTTCAGTGTAACGTCAGTGAGCTGCTAAGCTACAGTTCAACGGAACTGTGAGAGAGATGTTTTAAAATGTTACAGAGAATGGTGAACTATTTTCATTTTCCTATATTGGGAAAAAAGAATAGTGTTGTCAATGTAAAATGGTAAATGAATGAACAAATGAATGAACAACTGAATTAACTGGGAATTGACCGAGGGTATAAATATGCCCCAATGACAAAAGACAGTTATTAGCGCCGGGATGTCTTATACTACTGGTGCATTGACATGGTGCAGAGGGCCCTGTGGTTCTCCAAGTGCCAGCATGCTCTGGCATCCATCAGCATGCTGCTGCTTGTAGTTCTACAAGCATGAGTATTCCCTGTAGGGCAAATATTACTTAGTTATTGTATTTATTGTGGCGGGGGGAAGGGGGCGGTAACCTGTATTAGGGTCAATACAGAAAACTTTCATGGGAACTTTTTACTCCAAGGACTGTACACAGGACACGGGGTCACTAAGATTAGAGGAGAGGAAGTTTAACAATCAACAATGGAAAGGGTTCTTTACAGTAAGGGCAGTCAGAATATGGAATCACTGCCAGGGAATGTTGTGATGGCAGATTCACTTCATATGTTAAAGAAAGGGTTAAACTAATTTTTAGCATAAAAGGGCATCCAGGGTTACAGTCATTAATTAAAAAAAAATAATAGGACTGCCAATTTGGGTCAGGAGGATTTTTCCAGACTGAAATTGATTGGAGGTTGCTTCATGTGGAACAATTTCAATGATAAGATAGGGATCACATGAGATCCATAATATGAAATTAATGGACTGATGTCTTTTTTCAATCTTATCAATTATGTTGCTATGTTACATTAATTCTTAGCAGTTAGAGAGTGCTCTATAAGGAACAATTGCCCAGGTCACATGACTACTATCTCTTCTGGAACAAATATTAGAGATGAAGAGGACGCCAGACCCTGAGTGTCAGAATTCTCAGTGTTCCTAGATTGCGCCACATAATCAGCCCTAGGAAACCGGTGCATAAGGTGGGGAATAGCCTTTCCATATTATGCAAAAATGGATTTTTGCTATGACCTTGGACATGAGGGAATGGGGAGGTGCTGTCTCCATTACTGTCCTATATCTTTTGAAGCCAGGAGAATACGACCTAGGACATACCATTCCTCTCTGGGCATTTCAGGAGGGGTATAGATGAAAAAACGGTCTCCAGCATAAGGGAAGCAGCCGTCCAAAGCACGTTCAGTGCCAGCTGGGAGACCTCCTGCCAACTAGGACGGAAATCTGGTCAAGGCAAAACACATGGAGATAGGTGTTGTTAGGGATTTTGCCGTGGACCACTGTTGAAATAATTTATTTTTTTTTACTTTTTTTCTTTTTCTAAAAATGATTACATAAATAATGTAATTTTCATTGTCAATAAAGAATAATTGTACCTCATTATCAGTGTTTCTTTAGTAGTCTGATCATCCAATTTTTGGGGAACAAATAACATACTACATAATTATACAGTATATCCAAGGAGTGAAAGGATTAAACATCATTATTAAATCATTCTGGTGAAATTATTCAACAAAAATATCATCACTTTATTGTGTTGCTGAAATAGGTGCTATTTATGCAGGGCCAGATTAACAATGGGGCTAATGGAACTACAGCCCCAGGCCTTCATCTGAAAATAGGCCCCCACACACTGCAGATCCCCAGGCCTCCCACTGCATCCTCCTCCAATGCATACTATATAGTGTGGACCCTTGAAAATTTTTAGCCCCAGGCCCACATGGCCCTCAATTTATGGTGTACATTGCATCATGTGTTGTGTGGCTATTATGATTCTCCCTCTGAATTTCAGCACAGAGTCACAGATCATGTTGTAATAGTTTTATCACAGGAGGAATGAAGGAAACCATTTCAGGTCATTCACATAACTCTTATGCTGAACCTGTTGTTCCAGGACATTTTCCATCCACAGCTGTTACAATAAGGACATAGAGCTTGATGGTAGATGAGAATTATGAGGAGCTCTGAAGAGATGCCATATCTTATTCAGTATAAAGTCCTGGTTTGTGTCCTACTACCTCATATGCACTCTATGAGCAGCAATCACAGCATTCATAGGGCCAGATTTACTAAGCTGCAGGAGAGGAAAAGTGGAGATGTTGCCCATAGCAACCAGATTCTAGCTCTCACTTTCCTATTACATACTAGAAAATGTCAGCTAGAATCTGATTGGTTGCCATGGGCAACATCTCCACTTTTTCCTTTACCGCAGCTTAGTAAATCTCGCCCATGGACTGTATCCAGGGACATGAGAACCTAGATATAAATATAGGAAGATCAGAGGCGGAACTAGCGAGTTGAGGGCCCAGGTGCAAAAACTATGCCTTGGCCCTGATGATATCCCAGGTAACCCGATGGGGAGCTTTGGCAGTGCAGTGATGACGGCTGTGGGCCCTTCTATCAGCATGGGCCCCGGTTGCACCTGTTGCACCAATGGTGGTTCAACCCCTGAGCAAGATATAGTTTTGTTTCAGCACCATTGCAAATAAAATAATAAAAGATAATATAAACATAAAAAAAACAAAAAACTTACTTTAATAGACACATTGGGCCTGATCCAGACCTACGCTCATGTGCGGTTTTATGGCGGTTGTAAGCGTAAAAACGCCCATTTGTACTTACTGCGCATGCGTGGGTCAGATGTTACGCTCATGTTACAGTCTGAAAATCTTAGCGTATGGGCCTTAATCGTAACCGCTTCGTTTTAACGCTCATGGGGGCGTGCCTGGCTTACGAAATCCATAACTACGCACCAATGGCGGGGTGAAGCATTTAAATCATACAGTATGGGCGGGCTAAGCGTCGTTAATACGCAATGACCATACGGACGCCCGCGGCTACGAACAGAAAAGTTAGGGTAGGGTTTGCCGAGCGTATGGAAGCAAAACTAAGTAGGAGCAAGGGGAGTGCCTATTGCCGTGCATCGTAGGTACGCTCGGCGTTAATACGCTATGCACACGAGCATAGGTCTGGATCAGGCCCATTGATAGTCAGAACATTTCCTATTGGGAACAGGTAATTGTCAAATATCCCTGGTCTGAACCATAACCCCTGTAAGTGTCACTGGCAGGCAGGCAGACGCATCAGAGATCTGGAACAAAGTATCCACTTAGCAGTGTAATATTCAGTATGAGACTAGAGATAGAATTTAAAAAATACAAAATGATCAATATAAAAGTAGCCACTCAGTATATATAACTCAAGCTGCTGGCCTGGGATGACTAATCCCAAAAAGAAAAAAGGAAAAAGAATGGAAGCGCTCTGAGTAAATATAGAGAGTTTAATAAAACACCAACAATAACAATTTAAACGTATAAAATCAATCAGTAGCCTAAATAGCAGATTTAAATACCACAAACAAAGTGAACACTAAATACGCAGTTATGCCACAAGGCAATCAAATGACACAATAGTAAACCTGATACACCTGGTAACAAAAACTATTTGCAAAATTGGAGTGTCAAGAACAGTCAGGGAAAAAGTAAAATCCAGATGAACGAAATAGTATAGGTACACCATATAAAAGGTGAATGGTGATAGGCATAGGAGATGGAATAATCTTGTTACCCAGATCAGCTTAAAAAGGCAACAGGCCCAATGGTATAGCAGATGACAAGGTCCATAATCTGAATGGAATCAATGGTATAGTTCACCAGATCATCAGTTACTCACAAGGGGGCTGATCCTTGTGCCAGGAGCAACTGTCACAAAGCTTGAAAAACTTGTCCATCCCTGCACTGTATGTCTATACTGTATATTATTATGTACTATACTGTCCATCCCTGTCCTGTATGTCTGTACTGTATATTATTATGTACTATGCTGTCCATCCCTGCCCTGTATGTTTGTACTGGATATTATTATGTAATATGATGTCCATCCCTGCCCTGTATGTCTGTACTGGATATTATTATGTACTATGCTGTCCATCCCTGCCCTGTATATTATTATGTACAATGCTGTCCATCACTACCCTGTATGACTGTACTGTATTTTGTTGTATTTTGTACGGCGCTGCGGACACCTTGTGGCGCCTTATAAATAAACAATAATAATAATAAGTAAAAGGGAGTTTGGTTTGAGCGCTGTGGTGCCTTCGATACAGACTGTGAAAGACGCGGGGAGGGGGTGACCTAACCACCATAGGAGTTCTTGCAAACACGTGGAGAATTTAGCAGCTTGTTTTGCCTCGAAAGGAGGATAAGTATTACTATACCTTGCACTTATATATATGATTCCTAACACTTCAGGAACGGTTTTTGCTCCCATATACAATTTATGAATAACTGCTTAACACACTATATGTACAAGGAGGATAAGATCCCCAGCTGCTTAACATAAGATTGAGGCGGGGAGTTCCCGTTGTATGTGGAGGACTTCCAATCTACTTGTTGGAGAGAGCCGTACTCTAATGTTCCTATCTACAATAAGAGGAATAAGAACTCTTAAGTAAAGCCGGGATATATCATTCCTTTTTGTATTCGGATAATACATGTGCAATAATAATTAGAATAATCTGACCCCCCTAATAATTATGGGTCAGATCCAGACCTGCACCTGACAGGTCACTTACGTACGCAAGGTGCGTAAGTGGCCTGTTTTCACTGGAGAGCATTAACACACACAGAATAAGGGATGATCTAGGTAGACTGGAGGAATGGTGAATAGTGTGTGCAGATTAATGCCAAAAAATGCAGAATCATGCACAAAAACCCAAAAGCTCATTATAGCCTTAATGGCATTACATTAGAATCTACCGAGGAGGAAAGGGATCTAGGAGTCATTATTTCATGTGACTTAAAGGTAGACAAGCAATGTAACAAAGCAATGAGAAAGGCAAGTCAGATGCTTGGTAGCATAGGGAGAGGAATTAGTAGCAGAAAGAGAGAAGTAGTGAAGCCCCTTTATAAATCATTGGTACGCCCTCACCTAGAATACTGTGTTCAGTTCTGGAGGCCATATCTCCAGAAAGACATAAATACATTTGAGACAAAGAAGAGCAACTAAAATGGTCCATGGCCTTTGTAACAAATCATACCAAGAAAGGCTAGAGGAACTAAACATGTATAGCTTGGAGCAGAGAAGGGAGAGGGGGGACATGATAGCAGCTTCCAAATACATCAAGGGCTGTGACCAGCTAGAGGAGGGGGCATTATACAAAGGAAGAGGTGTAATAGAACACGAGGGCATGAATATAAACTGGAGGGTGGTAGATTCAAAGGAAATGTGCGGAAAAATGACTTCACTGAAAGGGTGATAGATAAATGGAATATTCTCCCATCTGAGGGGGTAGAGGGTAACACAGTAGAACAGTGTAAACATGCCTGGGATAAATATAAGGATATCCTAAATCTTAAACTAAATTGAGGGTAAATAAAGTCTAGGGTCAGTATAGTTTTAAATAAACAAATGGGCAGACTGGATGGGCCATGTGGCTCTTATCTGCCGTCACTTTCTATGTTTCTGTGTTAAATTGCCTGGAAAAAAGACACAAATAACATCTCAGCTGTGCGGGAATCCATTAGAGGCAGCCTTTGAAAAGATATGGTAGGCCCTAGCTATCAGGGTTGTGTTCATGCAATGGGAGTGGTTAGATTGTGATTGCACGCATTGTTAATTCTTCTCTTGAAATTGTAATTATATGTGTGCATGTATTTAATGACATTCTTCACTGAAGGTTATTAATAACATTCTATGCAGTGTTCCCTCTAGAGTGGAAAGCACAGGATTACATAATTATATTTTGTATAAATAGGATAATATGACATGAATTGATGAGAATACTCTGCTTAATGTCAATACAATGATGTTATGGAGAAGGAAAATGCAATTACCTCAACTACCGTAGTTGATATTAGGAGCTGAGGAATGTCCAGATAGCCTCTTAAGTGTAAAAGCCTAATGTAGAAATGAATTACAAGACAATGAGAAATCCTATCACTTTACTGAATGTAACATTATATAAACTTTTGAACTTAATCTAACTTTTTAATGTATGTTTATATAAACATTCGAAGTTTTGCAACATAGAGAAAGCTGAAAAGATAAAGCAATCTTGTAAAACATGCAAAGGATGTATAATGTTTGAATTTATGTTTCTGTTATTCTGCAAATGTTTATCAAATGGATAATACAGGTCCAAAAAAAAGCATAAAGCTGTAAAAGATCCCTTTTATTTAAATGCATGAATCAGCCTATATAGAGATTGACAGTCATACACGGTAGTTGCTAACAGTAATGATAGAGTGTGATTTCGAAAAACCATCGTACTACACCTGAACACAGATTCGGCAGTCTGTATTTTAGAGCGTGGAGGAGTTGCGACTCTTGTTGTCAGATTTACTAAGCTGCGGATTTGGAAAAGTCTAGATGTTGCCCATAGCAACCAATCAGATTCTAGAAGACATTCTCTAGTATGTAATAGGAAAGTGAGATCTAGAATCTGATTAGTTGCTATAGTCAACATCTTCACTTTTCCAAATCCGCAGCTTAGTAAATCTGGCCCCTGGACTTACTAAGGTTTTATGAAGGGTAAGTGTTTAATCTAGCCCTACCCTAAAACCTTTTCTAACCCTAACCCTCCCCTTCTTTAGCCCTTATCCTAGGTTGGCTTCCTGCCTGAATGGGTATTTTTTAATTCAGTACATTAACTTTTTTTGACTGGGTCAAGTAGATCAAGGTGGATCTGTAGACATATCTTATCTAGACTTCAGTAATGCTTTTGACCAGTGCCAGATTAAACCCTGTGGGGGCTCTTAAGCAATCGAAATCTCAGGGTTCCCCTTGCGTGTGCCGTAGTTGGATAACACTGAACTAAGTAGTGGGAACGTTGACATTACTACCATACATTACATGTACATAGGTTGCACTTGCACCAAATATTTCACAAAGTGACAGCTGACAGAAGATGAGCTTTGAAGAGACAAACTCTAATATGACTCTGACGTCTATGGTTTATGTACTTTAAGTTGTTAATAGGTACATTACATTAATACAGTAGTTTCTCTATAGAGTCTTTAATGTAATGTTTTCATTTCGTTTCTTTGAGTTGATAATTTTTTCTGTCTTTTGGGAACAATTTAAGGAATCTTCATTGTATTTTCTTTCATGATCGAATTAATATTATTTTGATTTGTTGTCATGGGGCCCCTAAAAGGTGTGGGGCCAATAGGCCGGTGCCTACTCTGCCTATCTGGTAATATGGCACTGCTTCTGACATAAGTAAATAAGATGGAAACTTGGAATAGGTTTCAAAGATAGGTGCATGCATACAATCTCGATTACAGGATAGACAGCTAAGGGTTGTAGTAAATGGAATCACTTCTAGGGATGGAAAGGTCATCAGTTGAGTTCCCAAAGGATCTGTACTTGGACCAGTGCTATAATTTCTTTATTGGTGACACTACACATGGTGGCGCAGATCCTGAACTACGCATTTCCGCGTATTTACGTGTGGCGGACACGTAAATTCGCAGATTTGTACGCACTGCGCATGCGCACCGCTGAAAATACGCACCTTCACGTAGCGTATTTTCAAACGTATGGATAATTCACGTATTGCTAACGTAAATACTTATGTGTGGGCGTGCCAATTTTACGTTAGTGACCAATACGTGCGTTTTACGTGAACTAGGCGGGGGGTGGTATTTAAAGTGTACAGTATGGGGCGTGCTAAGCTGCGTACGTTCGCGTAGTCTGTACGCCCGTTAGCGGACGTATTCTGTTACGTTAGGAAAAGTTAAGGTAGGGTTTGGGTCGCGTAATTTGAGAAAATACGTCCGTGCAAGGGGTGTGCCGTGGGGAGTGTATTGACCTTACGTGTACGAAAATATGCACCGCTAAAATACGTACGCACACACGTAGTTCAGGATCTACCCCGGTGTCTGAGGGAAAATATGCCTTTATGGAGAAGACACAAATTACACTTATGGGCCCTGATTCACACTTAATTAAGTGTTGAATATTCGTGCGTATTTTTACGATCAGTTAAATTGCGCATGCCCAGAACCCAAATATACGCATAACATGGATTACTGATTTACATACATAGGGCTGTATCCAGACTAAAGTAAGTGCTTGAAATTAGTTACACCTGGGTTAAACCATGTTGATTGCAGGGGAGTCATATTTCCTCTGCTGCAAACAGTATTAGAGATGAGAGGTGATGTTTCCTATCCCAAGTCTAAATAATAGTGTGATAGTAACGCTGGTCAGTATCTGTGTGCAGTAAGCAATTCAAAGATATATCCCTGCATGCAAAGAATACAATTAACTTGACTCCCCCTGCAATCAACATGGTTTAACCCAGGAGTAACTAATTTCAAGCACTTACTAAAGTCTGGATCAAGCCCACAGATGTCAGACTTAGGACTGATGCAGGCGTCGGCACAGAATGAGTCCCACATGCGAGGCTAGAGGGGCTCTTAAAGACTCTTAATGCAAATGAGCTGCACACGAGCTACTAATGTACAGTATGGGTGTTCCAACAGAATTAGGACTGATTCACAAGTAGGAGAGGCTTGCGGAAACTAACATATTGTTTACTGTGAGGCCATTTGTCTTCTTACTTAGATTAGGCCACACCTGCTGCGTGTTTATAATCAGTGGATGTGTGTTTTTAAATTAAACAAATAAAGGCTCATTTATTTCATCCCATTCTGTTAAAGGTGCCATTATTTTGTTATAGTTTGTGAAGGTTTTGTTTTAATTTTTAGTTTATTTAAATATTGAGAACAATCACCATTACATTTACTTATATTGTATTGGTTGTTTTTATTTATTTTTTCTTTGAATCATAAGCAATTTTAAGCACCTAAACGCACGACAGATTCACATCTAATAAAGTCCACAAGTACTTAATTATATGCAGGAAAGACTTGCGTAGCACTCCTGACACAGGGGAAGTGGTTAACTGGGTTCTTTATTTTCTCTGAATAGGTATTGCAGATTTTTCGCATGCATATATTAATTTAACTCTTTTTTTTTTTTTAACTCCGTTTTATTAAATGTCAAGTTCAAAATACAGACATTAGAAGTTCAACTGTCATACAAAAATTACAATACAAAAAGAGTTAAATGTACTACAATGGCAGAGTAGCAGTAAACATTCTTGAAATCAGTGAAGACTAAAAACTGTATTTTTTCCCTATTTATTCTACCCTCTTTCTATCAGTATGTCTGAGATCTACATAAAACTACTACAGTTGAAAAATCCATTTATAATCGTCAGACCCATAAGTTTTGAAAAAATATATAAAAAGATAAGATAAGGGAGGGGGAAGGGGGGTGGTCGTCGCCTGATAAAGGGGGGGGGAGATGTTAGAGAGCACCGGTTAGAATACCTTATGATTGCCACTGTTGCGATAGCCAAGGGACCCAGATAACCAGAAATGTGTCTTCCTTCTCATGCAAGTAATGAGTAATACACTCCATGTGTGCCATATACCATATTGACTTACATAGAGCAGCCAGCGAGGGGGGCTCCGTCTGTTTCCAACATTTGGCTACTAAGCATCTAGCTGCTGCTAGCACACGGCTAGTTAATTTTTGGGACGGTTTATCCAGGTCTTGCCTAGGATAGCACAACAGAAAAACCCAAGGATCTTCGGTAATCTGGATGAAATGAGGGATGCCACTCTATCCCAGAAGATTGCAATTTGGGGCATGTCCACCAGATATGCACAAATGTTCCTCTTTGTCCGCAGCCTCTCCAGCACATGGGGGGAACATCTGCATACATTTGGGCCAGTCTAGTGTAGTACCACCTAAAATAGACCTTATAGGCATTTTCTTTGATACGTGTAGAGATAGAGCAAGGGGAGATCTGCTCCCGTATAGTTTCCCAACTTTCCTCCTGGGGGAGGGCCCAGGTCTCTCTCCCATTCTCGTTCGTGTCTAGCTCTCGTATCTAAATGGGCTTCCATTAACATTCTATATACAGAGGATATAGTTACCCTTCCCAGAGGAGAATTTAGACCTTGAGATTCAAATGGGGATAAGTCTGTATGTCGCGTTTCAGAGACACGAGGAGCAAGATAGTGGCAGAGCTGAAGATACTCTAGGAAAGTGAGAGAGAGACCAGGATGTTGAGGCCTCAGGTCCCCCAGTGAGAGGATAGAGCGTCTTACTATTAGGCACTTTGCATACCTTATTCCTTTTTAAAAAAAATTTCTGGGAGAACCCCTGGGAGATACCCGGCGGGAACTCTGGATTGTCCCATAATGTGGAAATATATAAGGGCACTGTAGGGACACCCAGGTCGGCCTTACAGCTATCCCATATTGTGAAGGCAAATTTTGTGGTCGATAACTTTTCAGCTAGGGGGAGTGCAGACCTCTTAGGAAGGCCCCACAGAAAAGACAGGCTTCGTAGATGTAAATGTGAAGCCTCAATGTCGGCCCAGGAAATATTAATTTATCTCTTAACTGTGAATCAGGTCCTTGTTCTTCTTAAGTTTTTTTCTCCCTGTTTTTTTTTTTAATATCCATATATTTAATGTCCAATATTTAATATCCATAGACAGGCAAAAAAACAAAAACAAAGCTCAATATTGCATTAAGGGCACTACAATAGAAACTACTGAGAAGGAAAGGGATCTAGGAGTCATTATTTCATGTGACTTATAGGCAGGGCCGGACTGGCCATCTGGCATTTCTGGCAAATGAGTGATGGGCCGGTACTCAATGCTGCTGGGGAGAGCCAGCACTCAATAGCAGAAAATATTCTCTCTGCTTTACATTGCTGAAAGCTCCACACATTAAATTTTCTACAGCCTTCTTCCTGGTACTGACAATCAACCAATCAGGAAGTAGCTGATGCCTTGTGTTACTCGCTGATTGGCTTTTGCTGCTATGGACCGCCCCCACTTCCCACAGGCTATCTATGCTACATATGCTCATCTCAGTGTACTTAGCATCTTGTTTCCATACCTAGTTGGTCAATGGCTCAATTTTGTAAGCATATATTAAGTGTATAGCGATTATTCCGTTCTCTTAATGCATTTAGTAGTGGAGCTTCATATACCCTTTATTTGCTATTCTACAAACTATTTTTTCCACTTTGACAGGACCAGCATTTGTTTTGCTTATCTAATTACTTGTTGCCCCATGTCTCCCTAAATATATTTTCATACACTATAGAGCATACTTTTTCAAATACAGTATGGTGTATGGCTAATTAGTGTTTTTTATTAATGCACTTAGTTAGGCTGCTCTTTATATGCCATACCATTTATAAATTATGCCTCCCACTTGGATAGAATTAGCATTTGCTTTTATTACCTATCACTCCATGTCTCTCTATACATACCTGTGGACATAGCGCATACTTGTTTATATAGTGAATGGGGCAGATCACTTATGCATATTGTCCTGGTTGTTTTTAAATTTCACTGTTTCACTTTTCATGCAAATACTGAAGGGAGTCTTAGGGTAGGGCTACAGGGAAGAGTGTCTTAGGGGTCAGGCTGTGGAGAAGGGAGTCTTAGGGTCAGGCAAGCGAGGGTTAGAGTAAAGGAAGTGGAAGGTTAAGGTAAGAATTAGGATAAGGGTTGTGGTAGAACAAATACTCACCTGTCGCCGCTGCAGATTCGTCTTCAGGATCTTTGATTGGTTGTCCTTGGCAGGACAAGAGCAATCAATACCAGTGTTTATTCGAAATTGGCTGGTATAAAACGTCCCTTTTGGAAAAGGGTCGTGCTCGCTGCCGACCCCCACCCGTAATAGATGTATAAAAATAGGTGATCTTAAGTCGCAATTTTGTGTCCTCCTTCAGATGCATGAAGTAAGAAAGAAGAAAAAGAAAGAAAAGTGAGATGCAGCAAAGTGGTAAGTGAACTTTATGTATATAGATGTGTGTAGTATAGATAGAGAGATATCACTGCATATAAATTTACAGTATACACAATATATATTGTGCAAGATTCAAAGTTGCACAATATTAATGTACTTCTACCCATTCATGAATAAAGGCTGCACACCAAACTGTGTAAAAATGTACAGACATTTTTAAATAATAAATTATACCCCGTTCAGATTACCACCTAAAAGCCGGGGTTTTCATGAAATTGCCGGGTTTTATGAAAACCCCGGCTTTTTTTGGCAATCTGAACGCAAACCCCGGGTCTCTCTAGCCGGGTCTTAGACCCAGCTAAAAA
>WWET01000473.1:569438-585080 GCA_011038615.1 Limnodynastes dumerilii | reverse complement strand
TGGGGGTGAATGAAGGCAAATGACGGGGATTACTGGGGGGAATGGAGGCACATAATGGGATTACTTGGGGTGGGCTGGAGACACATGATGGGAGTACTGGGGGGTGCGGGAGTCACATGATCAGAGTACTGGGGGAAGTGGGGAAACATGATGGGAGTACTGGGGGAGACTGGAGACACATGATAGGAGTACCGGGGGGAGGTGCTTGGAGGCATGTGATGGGAGTACTGGGAGTAAATTGGAGGGGGGGAGGGCTCCAGTCCCTTACTTTGCCATGGGCCCTGGACCCATAGATAAACCCCTGTTTAGAGGAAATACGAGTCTTGTTTTTTCTATTTCTGTTTTAGTCGGTAAAATTGCCTTATTCTGAGATTGTTTTGTCAAAGGGATTTACTAAAAAAGGAACAATTACAGAAAGTTCACTGGGTCATTAATGAACAAAAATGATCTTTGTACAATGAGGGCCATATTTACTAAACTGTGGGATTGGAAAAGTGGAGATGTTGGGCCGGATCCAGACCTACACGCACCTTGCGGTCATTACGGCCGTTCTCAGAGTGGAAAGTGCACTTATTTGTCCAGATTTCTACCTTAACTTTTACGATTACGTATGCGGCCTTACGGCCTGGTCGTAACGGGGCTTCCCCCGCCCTGAACCATATTTTACATGGCTATCTCCGCCTCTATGGCTGAGATACGACCATCGTAAAATAAGGTAAACACCCCTTTATCGTTCCCACTGGTGTACGTAATTCTGTACGGTACGAAATTGTAAGTATGTTGTTCGTATGCGCGCAACCTACAGGAAAGGGGAATTAAGATAACGGCCAACGTAATTCCCCTGTCAGACTTAGCTCAGGATCAGCCCCGTTGCCCATAGCAACTAATAAGATTCTAGCTGACATTCTGTAGTATGCAATAAGAAAGTGAGAGCTAGAATCTGATTGGTTGCTATAGGCAACATCTCCACTTTTCCAATCCAGCAGTTTAGTAAATCTGGCCCTGAGTTATATTCTGTTGAGAGATCTTCAGGAATTCCTCATTACCAGATCTCTCCCTGCCAAGCAGGGGCTGGCTGGCAACTTTTAGCCTGGTACAAATACAAGCAAAAGTTTATGCATTCCCATCACCACCACCACCAAACACTATATGACAAAGCAGCATACGCACATATACACACTATGCCACTGATTCACACATAAGAAGCCGAGGCTTTTTAGGTACGAAATTTCAGGATTTTTTTTAACTGGGTATGTGTCATTAGTCTTACTACACAATCTACATAGTCCTTAGGCACGTAGATGAACTATATGTGGTCTTTAATGACCACACTTACTTTTTTAGGTAAGAGGAGATGAGCCAAGGCTCTTTAGGAAGGCATACACGCATGGTGAGTTAAGGTTGCTCTATGGTACTCGTAATTGCCATTATTAACCTCACCTAAAAATGGGGGGCGGGGCGGAGAAGGGGACCCGAGAAGTAGGTGCAGATACGCATGTGAGTGTAAATCCGGGCACACCATATAACAAAGTTATATGCGCAAAGCGTAATTTTATAGTTACACAGAAGTTGCACCCTGCTTCCTGCTAATGCAGGTTATATGTAGTAAGAGCATGTACTAAATGTAGCACTGGAGACACTGGAGACAGTGCCTAGTCTTGCTATATACACACAGACCCCAAATGACAAAAAAAATGATAACTCACCCCTTCCGCAGTCCCGTCATCTCTCCACATTCTTCCATAAATGGCTGCCAGTACTCTGATTGGAGGATATCTCAGTCACCCACCTATCAGCATGCTGACAGTCATTCACTTCCCTGATTGGTGGACAGCTCCAGTTATACACCAATAAGCATGCTGACAGCTTTTTATTATATGGCTGCCAGCAGGAAGGCAGGTAGAGAATGCTGCCCGGACATTTTCATTGTGTAATCTACAATCAGAACTTAGGGGTCTACTAACAAAGTTCATTTTCATGTGATAATGCCCATTTTCACGTGAAAATGGGCATTATTATCACATGAAAATGAACTGTTTCTTATTTACAGACAATAGATCGCCATGGAAAATAGTAGTTTACATGACAATCCATATTACTATCAGGGGTCTCTGCCGGCCGGTTCATTTCAGAGCGGGCCGGCGCTTCCTTATATTTACAAAGCCTCGGAGCGGAGTTTTGCACTCCGCTCCAGGCGTAAACCTAATGCCAGCACAGGCTGTTGTTAGGGGTTATCTTTCCAGCGATGTCCCCATATACCCCTCTTTTCCTCCCCTAATAGCTGTTACTACAGCTATGTAATAAAATGTAAAAAAAAAAAAAGTTAATTATATTTTTATGTAAAAATTTAATAAATACACCTAAAATATATAAAACTGTAAAAAAAATAGCAAAACTTACCTGCCCGGGAGAAGCGTCTGACTCAGTCCAGATATGAAGACACTGCGCATGAATGGTATGTCCTGCGATAAGCAGAGACATCATCGCGGGACCTCGCAGGTAGGGTGAGTAATAGTAAATTTAATGAACGATGCTGTGAGGAGAAGCGAGCCTGGATCAGCATCATTCATTAAAAAATGAAATCAGAAAACAGACACCTTAGTCTGCACTGAGTGAGTGGCCGCACACTACATGTTTTTTGAAAGACATCTATGTGCTGATTTGTGTTCACATCTGGGTCGTGTCCACTGTATGTATGTTGATGCATATTTGCTGATTGCATTGTAGTATTGTAGTAATCAAGTATTTTATAATTGATTTGGTAAATTACAGAGAAGCAATGCAGTAATCCAGTGAAACAGCACTAGAGGAGCGTTTATATTTTTATCGGTTTAGTAAATAAATACATAGGAATTTACAACAGGGGCCATATTTAATTATAGCCGGATTGCCCATATTTAATTTATTTGTGTGTGTAAATTTTTATTGATAATTACAACACAAAACATTGGTAATACAATGTTATAAATAAACATGTTATTAATAAATGATACATCATTTAACATAACCATGTTATAAACCTTCCTACAGAAACACAGTTATATGTATATTAACTTATACAGAAGAATGTGCAAAATGTCCACCTTCGAGATACTGTACAGTATGCTCTAAGGGCCGGATCCAAACCCCTGCACGCTTTCCATACGCGCGGGGGGTCTCTACGTCCGAGAGAGAGGAAAGTGTACGCCCCCTGCTACTCCCCTCTCTTGTGCATGCTTTATGGCAGCTTACGCTGCCATAAGGCAACCTTAATGCAAGCGTGCGGATCAGAGATCCGTACGACCGCTGATCCCCGCAAATGTGGGAGCCCCCTCCCACACTGTACATTTTGCATGCTTTCCCCCGCTACTATCGTAACCCTAGCATAACAACTGGAAGGCGCATGTGACCTGTCGGGCCTAGGTCTGGATCCAGCCCTAAAAGTTGTGTAGTAGTAAGAAAATTAAACATGTTACAAAAGTAACTATAACTAATACTGCTTTAACATCACCACCCTGCAATAACCCAGGATCTTCAACCTGGGATATTGCAGGGTGATTTGTGGCAAAAAAAAAAATGCATGTTGCATGTTTCTGTGCACTGTTGGTATATTGGGCTTTAGGATAAGAAATTATACTCCAACTTGGTGCCAGATTTAATAAGCTGTGGGAAAGGAAAAGTGGAGATGTTGCCCATAGCAACCAATCAGAATCTAGCTCTCATTTTCCCATTACATACTTGAATATGTCATCTAGAATCTGATTGGTTGCTATTGGAAACATCTCCACTTTTCCTTCCTGCAGCTTAGTAAATCTGGCTCTTGGTGTTCTTGAACAACTACACAAACTGTAAGTAACAGACCTTATTTTCTTTCTTTTACATTTATAAACAGTCTATTGCTCTCTTCCCACAACAAATTCTCATGTGACCTTCTTCCAACATCAGTCCTAATCTGCACCAAACTAGCTGCTTATCAATGAATCTAAAGCCATCTGGAAATGATCAACTGAGTACATAACCCTCCTGACCCGAAAAAAAATCAGTCCTTGGGTTTCATCTTCATTCAGAGTAGAGTGGTTGTGACTCCTGTCTCATGACAAAAGACTTTTGTCCCAAGGATTTAATGACCAAGACATTTTTAGAAGAGTAAAGTAAAAGTGACTTCAGAAAGTAGTGTAATGTGTTATAGACAAGGGGTGAACAAGTTTATTGATTTTGGTATCAGACAAATAAGTGCCCTTTTCCTCACCATCACAACATGTACAAACATTACCAAAGGGGGCAAATGGATAATAAACACTATAGTGCCTTATTCCAGTATAATATTTGTGTCATCACCCCCATTCCAGTTCTAAAAGTTTCCTCCACCACCTTTCTTATAACCCCTTCACATCACAAAATCCCTCAGTTTATCAGATTTACCCACTTGATTGTCATATTCCACCAATTATCATATTAAATCCCCAATTTATTAGGTCTTCAACCTGGTTAATAGATCCCCGCCCTGGTCATCAGATTCAGCAAATTAATAAATTAATTAAACTTATCAGATCCCCAATTGGTCAGCCCCCCCCCTTATCAATTTCCCCCCAGATGTCAGTACACCATAATAATAATCATATTCCTACCACCAGTTATCAGATCCTCACACCCCAGTTATTAGGGGCCAAATTCACAGATCCGTTTTTGCGTCTGATTGCGGTTACGTGAGAGTGGGTGGGGGGCATTTAAATGGGCTTTTGAGGGTGCGGTTAGATAGGTACACATGTACAGAAGTAACATACGCCCTTATGTACACACGTAGAGATAAGGGTGCCCTATGGAGGCGTAAATCACCGAAAACCCGTCCGTGCTAGGGGAGTGTCATGGGGTGTTGCCGTGCTGTGTGCGTGCGTAAAACACGTACGTAGTAAATACAGTTCTGTGAATACGGTCCTAGATCGCCAATGATTATCAGAACTCTTCCCCTTCAATTATTATATCTTTCCAGTTATCAGATCTTTTTCATCAATTTTGTCACATCTGTTACCTGGACGTTGCTGCGGACCCTCTGTGGCATTATAAACAAATGATAAAAATAATAAACTCTCACCCAATGCCCAGGGAAGGTGAAGCCATATTTGGATATAGCCCTCCCCTTACTTCTCACCCTTCCGCCTTCCCTGTCTTTATTTTGATAATAGTCTAATATTTTTAGTTTCCATACATGTGTAAGTGAATATAGTATGCAGCATATATTATGCTGGATGTAAACAGTTTTTTATTTGAATTTCTCTGCAACAAATCTAGAAAATAAAATTGGAAACAGTTCTCTTCTGCCATGAGTTTTGCATTCTTAGGCTTCTCCAGCGGTGATACAGCACAGGCTCTGGTCTGATCTTGATAGCCCCCAAACAATATTTTGCTGTGGGTGATGGTGATGCATTTTTTCCATAAACACAGTGACTGACCACAAGAGGAAAATATTGATCTTGTTCTTTGTCAACACTCAATAATTCTAAATAAATCCCCTGCTATAAATTATCCCCCCAAAAATTCTACAAATAAAGAGAAACAAAGCTCCTTTTCTCCTATATGGTAACACTCGGGGCTGCCTGTAATTCCTGTGATTCATGTCCTGTGTGCCATTACCGCTCTGGTGCTGATCTGTCGACACTGATAACATAATTAACTTGATCTGTCACATCCACTCCTGTGACTCTTTGTCCTCAGATCCACTGTGTGAACATTTATCCCTGTATTCAACAAAAGCTCTTCCTCTGCCAAATATAAAAAGTGATTGGACCTGATTCACAGTTAGCAGTAAAGGTTCACAGTTACGTAGTTTTGGTCTTTAGACCGCACTTATGCAATCTACGTACAGAAATGGTACGTAGATAGCATAAATAAGCTACTACGCACTTGTAGTAGCTCAGGGGCTGATTCAGAGATACGATTTTCACGCAACTTAGGAGCGTATATTTAGGATCTTAGAAAATTCGCATTACTGCGCATGCGTAGTAATAGTGCAACGCCGTCTACGTAGAGTTTAGGAGCGTAAATTCGCTAAGAGCGTACCTTTGAATCGATCGCAAGCACTTAAGTTCTTAAGTGCTGCGAAAGTTTAAGATCTGAAGGATTTGCATGGAAATGGGCGGGGGGAGGCAGGGAGATGAGGGAAAGTGGGCGCGGGCAGACACTTAGGATCGCAAATAAACGCTACTACTTCCCTTAAGATCTCAAATGACAGCGCAGAGTTAGGGTTAGTCAATGGTGGTCTAACTTTAAGATCCGCCGCTGTTTGCAAGGGGAGTGACTGTTTATGCAGTGGGCTGTAACCTGGTAAGATCTTACCTTAGGTGCGTATATTTGCGATATTTTCGCAATCGCATCTCTGAATCAACCCCTCAATTCTTAAAACAACGTACGTAAGTGTAAAACTACGTAACTGTGAATCCTGACCTTAATTGGGAACTTACCTAAATATACGCACGATACCGATTCAGAGAAAAGAAAGAACCTGGTTAACCGCTACCCCTGTGGAGGGCAAAGTAAGGACGTAAGTATTTCCTGTGTATCATTAGGGATGTGCGGACTTTATTAGCTGTGAATAAGTCGTGCGTTTAGGTACTTAAAATTGCTTATGATTCAAAGATACGGAACTAAACGCACTGATTAGACTTTTGAAGAGTAAGGAAATGTTTATTACTAAAAACAGTAAGTATTCTCTTTAACATATGTAAACAAAATTAAGCATTACAAATACAACTTGAAATAAGTATAATCATGACACACTTTACAATAGAAATAAACGCATACTGCATGAAGTTAGAAAGACAATGATCCTCTACGTATAAAGACTTTCATAAAAGGTTTAAAAAATAAACAATTTAAAAATAAAAGCAAAACAAACAACCAAGACAGTTACATTTAAGTAAATGTAATGGTTTTTGTTCATAAGATTTAAAGTAAATAAATATTGTAAAGAAACTTTTCCAAAATATACCAAAATAATGGCAACGTCACAAGGTTAAAGTCTTGCACAAAATGTGAAATCAAGAAAAACGAGCCTTTATTTGTTTAATTTATAAACGCACATTCATTGATTATAAACACGCAGCAGGTGGGGGCTGAACTAAGTAAGAGAAGACACATGGCCTCACAGCAAATAATACGGATCGTCTACTTACGAGTGGTGGAGGGCTACCATATGCGTATGTTAGTTTGCGCAAGGCTCTCCTACCTGTGACTCAGTCCTATCTCTGTAGGAACGCCCACACTGTACATTAGTAGCCCGTGTGCTGCTCATTGGCATTAAGAGTCTTGCACCTCTAGCCACGCATGCCGGACTCCGTGCCGATGCGTGCCTCAGTCCTAAGTCTGATGGCCGTGTATGTGAATCAGTTGGCCAGGGTTTCTGTGCGTATATTTGTTTTCTGGGCATGCGCAGTTTAACTGATTATAAAAGTACGCTTCTGGAACTGGCCAAATTCTGTGGGATCGGATCCAGATTTCATAATGTTAGGCCACTTACGCACGGATGGTGCATAAGTGCACCCTCCAGATGTTACGTTAGTGTTACGTTGGTAACACTGGTGTACCTAGCATCATACAGAACTTAGGGCTCTATTTACTAACTTCATTTTCAGGTGATAATGCCTGTTTTAACACTAAAACCTTCATTATCACCTGAAAAGGAACTTTGTACAATTTACTAAGCTGCATTCGCCATTGAAATCTGCTGTTTCCATGGCGATGCATACACACTTCCTAAGTCTTCGCTGGCCCGTTGATCTTAACGGGTGCCAGCACTAATTGCAATTTACTATCCCTCGGTACCGAAACTATCATTCGGCACCGAAGGTAAAAATAACGCCATCTCAGGATGGCGTTAGTGAATTCTTAACAGCGATCTCCCCATATTCCCCCCTTTCCCCCTAACTATTGGGGCATGTATGGGGAGACCACTGGCATAAAGGAGGATGCGGTCATTAAAAAACAAAGTAAAATAAAAATAAAAATGTGTGGTTTTTTTTTTTTACCTAAAAACTTAAGGAAAACGGGGGGGCGTGGCCTGACGGCAATGGAGTAGGACGCAGCTGAGCTGAGCTCCGTGCCCTACTAATCCTTCAATCCCATCCTGTGGTGCTATTTTGGCCTGAATCCCCTGGCACTCATACCCCTACCTCTAGGAAGCTCTCCGGATCGCTGGGGGATGTTTATCTGTTGCGGAGCGGCTTGTGGGCTGTAGCGGAAGCTGGCGGTGCGGCTGCATGTTCCCTGAGTCAGCGGGCGGTCGGCGGGTGCTGCGGAGGTCTGGTGGAGCGGTGTGGTAGCCTGGCTCCTATAATCACTTGGCCAGAGCAGGTACTCCTTTGGATACTGGGCCCCTACTCACCTTTATCCTGGTTCCTGTCATTTTCGCGCCATTCACCACGCGGGAGGCGCCATCTTGGATCCTCTGGGCTGTGGGCACCGTTAGTGTCTGTGCAGTGTGGGACAGGCTGTATGTGAGACGGAGTATGGCCCTGCTTCCTCACTGACTCCTCTTGTCACACAGCACGCAGCTGAGAGGCACATTGCAGGCTCTGGGAAGTTGTTTGCCCAGCTCCTCCATAAAATCATCTGAGCCAGACAGCATACAACTGGTGGATACATTGCAGGCGCCCCTTCTTAGAGGCAATACCTCTCTCTGTATCCTTTGCATTAAAGCACTCTCCTGCTTGGAATTATTGTGCTGTGGGGGTGTGATCACCCAGCACTCCGGTGTGCCATATATACATCTATATAATTTATTGCAGAGCTGTTCAGCTATAGTATCTGGTGTTATCCTGGTGTTTTCTACCTGCTGTTCTGACAAGTAATTTAACATTGACATCTGTCTTGGCTCCTCTGTCTGCTGTGCACTAATGGGGAAGAACTCGCAATCCGTGGCGGCGGTGAAGCTCCGACAGTACGCCCATCAGAGCAACAAGGCTCCTCCTCCAGCGCAAATAGAACAGGACTCGGTGCCTCCTGAGACCTCCTCAGACTCTGGAGGGTCGGACATCACTATGGCGCAATTGTTGGTTGCTATTAGTGCATCGGAGCAGTGTATTTCAGAACAGATAGGGGCAGTGAAGTCTGATACCTCATTGCTTCGGCAAGATATTCAAAAAATCCGGGAGAGAGTTGGCGAAGTTGAGACCAGAGTCTCCACCCTTGAGGATGCGGTATGTCCACTGAAAGTCCAGGTTGTGGAATTGCAGACACAGATGTCCTCCGTGAAGGCTCGTCTTAATGATATGGAGGGGCGGTTGAGGAGAAACAATATTCGTCCTCATCCTGAGGCCTTTTTGGAATCGTGGCTGTCGCAGCTTTTTGGCAAAGAGGAACTGTCTCCCCAGTTTGCTATTGAGAGGGCTCATCGGATGCCTGGCCAAAGCCCACCACCGGGGGCTCCGCCTCGTACGCTGATCGCCAAGGTCCTGAATTTTAAAGATCGGGATGCAATTCTTCGCTTGGCTCGGCTGAAGGGTCCCTTGATGTTCAACAACCTTAAAATCTCGGTATTTCCTGATTTTGCTGTTGAGGTACAAAGATCCCGTGCCCAGTTTCTGCAAGTCAAGCGGCGACTGCGAGATCTACAGCTTTCCTATGGAATGATGTATCCTTCCAAGCTGCGAGTCGTGGCGGACGGTCAAGTTCATGTTTTTGAAACGCCAAGGGCGGCGGCGAGTTGGCTGGATGGGTATGCTCCTGGTCCGCGTCAGTTGGCAGCTGCAAGGGAGTAGTTGATCTATATCGATTCCCAGTGGATTACAAATGCTGAAGCGTGGCCTCCTGTTGCAAATGTTCGTCACAACATGATGGGGTGACTGGGGGGCTGCAGAACATGATGGGGATACTGCGGGTGCTGGAGACACATGATGGGGAATACTGGGAGGCTGAAGACATGGTTACAAATGTTTTCTGTGTTCCAAGGAGGTCTTTTTTAACTGCATTGTTGTTAAAAGAATGTTGAAATTATTGCACAGTGGTTAGAAGGATGCAATCTGTATTGAATGGCGTCCTGTATGGTATAGCGGTCACTAGGATAATGTCTGTTTGGTATGGCTGTCACTAAGATATATAGTCTGTATTGTGTGGCAGTGATTAGGATGAAGTGGGAATTGTATAGTGGAGACTAGGAGGCTGTTTGTATTGTAAAGTAGTGACTATGATTTGCTTTCTTTTATTGTCGTTACAAGATAGTGTTTTATGCTGCTTACAAGGATACTAGACTCTATTAACTTTAATGTGAAATTGTTAAACAGGTGGGTGCAAATTTAAAGTTTACAGGGGGGGCGCCGAAAACACTTTCACCGGAGGAGTTAGGGTTAGGTTGCAAAGCATGGAGAGTTAGGGTTAGGGCTCAAGAGGAAGGTTAGGGTTAGGCTGTGGGACATGCAAAGTTAGGGTTAGGTGTCAAGAGGAGGTTAGGGTTAGGGGTCAAGGGGAGGTTAGGGTTAGGCTGCGGGGCATGGAGAGTTAGGGTTAGTGCTCAAGGAGAAAGTTAGAATTAGGCAGTGGGAAATGGAGGGTTAGTGAAGGGTTATGGTTAGGGTTAGGGGAAGCCTTACCTTTTTACTTCATGTCAAGGCTGGTTTTCCTATATGGACTAGTCACACAAAACAGTCTGTGCAGGGCAGTTAGGGCTCTTCCTTCATATGTTGCTGGTCGGTTGTTTGTTTTTGCAGAACTACATCATCCCTTAGAGCCCTAAAGGGAGACAAGTGACCCCATGCCCTTACTCCTACCTACTGACACCTGTAGTTCTATAATGCAAAAGCTAAATTAAAATACACACTGTTTAAGCTCCACAAAATATATGTATTTCAGCTCCTACTGCCTCACCATGCTGGAAGCCATGTGTGTGCGCATGTGCTGTACTGAAATGTGTGCCTTTTCCGCTCACAAAGCATGGAAAACATCCACATTTCTTATATCTGGATCCCGTCTTCTGATTGGAACATCTGTGACTGGTTACTAGGGGCAACCTCTTCTCTTTTCACTAAACCTACTTCTATGTGAATACTAGAAATCTTACAACACTTTGGCATTTAGCCGTTCAACTGGTTTTCAATGTAAAATAATCTAAATACAAAATATAAATCTGTTCAGCAATTGTCCCCACTCACCCCAGTAGGAACCCTGTCTGTGCCTCTGAATTTTTTGCATTCATTTATTAAAATTGTAATCACCGAATCCCTGCTTAAATCAACGAACCTGCTTTCTTCTGCCTGTAATTTGCACGTTTCTTTAGTCATAATACATAGATTTTATCTTGATGTAGACACTGAAATCGTCTGCACGAGACTGCATTCGAAAACATGCTACAAGAGTTCCCTTGTGTTGTGAAATATCACATGTGGCACTAGTACAGACGATACAACAGAGTAATTGGGCATTGTGAGTATATATTTGCTTCACACCACATTACTGCCAAATTGGCTTTGGAATAATAGTTAGTTAGAGAATATTCACTGATGTCATCAAACAAGTGGCTCGACAAAAGAAAATCTGCATTTCATAATACACTGTAATATTCCATTCTGCGCAAAATAACGCTTCATTTCCAATAGACGCGCACATCTCATCTGTGCTGTATTAGGGTTTACCATTTTCAGGCGTTTTATTCCTCAGATCCAGGACCGGCTGCAGCTCTAATAGCAGATTCCGTACATTAACCTGCGGAGGGTTATACACAGAGGATCGGATTCACAGATGCGTGTTTACTAAGTACGCGTTTTTACGCACGCACGCAGCAAGGCAACACCCATGACACTCACCTCGCACGGACCGGTTTTCGGTGACTTACGCCTCCATAGGGCACCCTTATCTCTTTGTTTGTACTTACGTGCGTATCTTACTAACCGCGCCGTCATTTAAATACCTCCCCCGCCCACTCTCACGTAACTTTGAACGTACGGAAGACAACCACGCCTCTCCGTACGTATGTCCCTAAGTGCGATTCACAAGTCCCTGACTAAAGTACTTACGTGCGTAAATACTACGTAACTTGCATGGAAAAAGTTGCTACGCCTGCGCAGTTAATCTGCTCCTAAAATTATGCACGCAACACTGCGCAAAAACATATTGTGAATACGGTCCAGAATTTGCTACTCTCCATTCCACATGCAGGAATGTGGACTGGACACTCCCCCTGGAATGCAGAATCCGTGCTCTGTACCTACCTTAACTATTCCACACATAATCAGGGTTGCTGACTATTGAAAGCTTCCCTCCGGGAGAACCCGGAGAAAAGCCATAGATTACTGCCATAGATTAAGCAAAAATTGACCCGCCCCCTGTCAATCGCCCGTGTGATCTAAGGCGTTAAAGGGGTGGGCGGGAGTTGATGACATCCTAAATTGTAAACTAAATTGCGGGTAAATAGGGTCTAGGGTCAGTATAGTTTTAAATAACCAAATGGGCAGACTAGATGGGCCATGTGGCTCTTATCTGCCGTCACTTTCTACGTTTCTATGTTTCTATGTACAGGATGGGCCGGGTTAGGCCGGTACGTATGTGAATCCATTACGTATGTCAGTACTTATGCTTTGAAAAGTTAAGGTAGGGTTTGGGCCGTGTAAAACGGCCAAAGTACGTACGAGTGTGGGGAGCGCATAGAAAATACGCTGGCGTAAATACGTTACACGATGAAACGTAACAAGCCTGTAGGTCTGGATCTGCCCCATAGAGTGTATAGAGTTTATGGGGCAGATTCAGAGATGCGATTGCGAAAAGATCGCAAATATACGCACCTTAGGTAAGATCTTACCCTGTTCCAGCCCACTGCATAAACAGACACTCCCCTTGCAAACAGCGGTGGATCTTAAACTTAGACCACCATTGACTTGCCCTAAGTCTACGCTGTCATTTGGGATCTTAAGTGACGTGGGAGCGTTCATTTAAGATCCTAAGTGTCAGCCCGCGCCCACTTTCCCTCATTTCCCTGCCTCCCCCCGCCCATTTCCATGCAAATCCTTAAGATCTTAAAGATTCGCTGCACTTAAGATCTTAAGTGCTTGCGTGCGATACAAACTTACGCTCTTAGCGAATTTACGCTCCTAACCGCTACGTAGACGGCGTTGCACTATTACTACGCATGCGCAGTTTTGCGAATTTTCTAGGATCTTAAATATACGCACCTAAGTGCCGTGGAAATCGTATCTCTGAATCAGGCCCTATGTTTGTGTGTTTGGATATATATATATTTTTCTAACCTCTTTGTTATGTGTAGTCTTTTTAGAGATATGTAATATGTAGAAGATACATTGCTACTGACTGCATTCCACTGTTATTCATATACACATATTACATGGAAGTGTACATTAATATATAGACACACATCCATTGATTAAAAACAATCAGCAGGTGTGGGCTGAACTAAGTAAGAGAAGACGCATGGCCTCACAGCAGACAATATGGTTCCTCATCTTACGAGTGGTCGAGGGCTACCTTAATTTTCCTGTGCATATATTAGTTTACGCAATGCACTCTTACCTGTGAATCAGTCCTAACTCTGTAGGAGCGCCCATACTGTACATTAGTAGCCCGTGTGCTGCTCATTGGCATTGAGAGTCTTGCCCCTCTAGCCACGCATGCGGGACTCGTTCCGTGCCAATGCCTGCATCAGTCCTAAGTCAGATGTCCGTGTATGTGAATCACCAGGCCATGGTTTCCATGCGTATATTTGGGTCCTGGACATGCGCAGTTTAACTGATCATAAAAATACGCACATAGATTCTACACTTACTTAAGTGTGAAAACGGTGCATTATTACAGCACTTACAACATTTTTAAGCACTTAAACGAATGCTGGCTCCATGCTGCCAACTTCTGTTGGACACTCACTAATCACCACTCCTTGAAGGGATTGCGCACAGGCTGTCTGGGAGATCCACTTCACATCTCCCAGTCCCATCTCCCAGTCCCATCTCCCAGTCCCATCTCCCAGCCACATCTCCCAGTCCCATCTCCCAGTCCCATCTCCCAGTCCCATCTCCCAGTCCCATCTCCCAGTCCCATCTCCCAGTCCCATCTCCCAGTCCCATCTCCCAGTCCCATCTCCCCAGCCACATCTCCCAGCCCCATCTCCCAGTCACATCTCCCAGTCACATCTCCCAGTCACATCTCCCAGTCAGCCTGTGGGTGTCACCTTCAGACTGAGTCAGACTTGACGTCAGTCAAGCACAGCGATGCAGGGAGCGCAGGGTCTTGTCTCACTCTCTGCAGAGATGAGTATTTTGGAAGCTGCAGGGAGCGGGATTAACCCTGCACTCTCTGCATTGCCGCGTCTGCTGCTTAGGACCTGCAGACCCTGGCCCAGTGGCATCCTCCAAGCCCAATAAATTTGACTATTGAAAACCAGTCCCATCTCCCAGTCACATCTCCCAGTCACATCTCCCAGTCAGCCTGTGGGTGTCACCTTCAGACTGAGTCAGACTTGACGTCAGTCAAGCATAGCGATGCAGGGAGCGCAGGGTCTTGTCTCACTCTCTGCAGAGATTAGTATTTTGGAAGCTGCAGGGAGCGGGATGAACCCTGCACTCTCTGCATTGCCGCGTCTGCTGATTAGGACCTGCAGACCCTGGCCCAGTGGCATCCACCAAGCCCAATAAATTTGACTATTGAAAAAAAATCTCCTTCCAGAGGCAATGGGGAGCGGGAGGGGAGGGGGGGTGAGCGCCTCTTCAGTCTGGCGCCGATCTGCTGGCATCGTACCATCTGCAGACGACATCGTGCCAGCCCTGTGATCAAATGTCCAAATGACCTGAGCAAAACCACACTGAACTGCAAAGGTAGACAAATTCAACCGATGAAAACAGAATTAGAGTTGAGAAGTAAAGTTTCCTAGTTCTACTCTAAATTACAGATTTAACATACAGCTATGAAGTATGTGAGGTTTATGTGTAAAAGCCAAGTATTCTCAATGCATGCAAAAGAATTCAAATTCGCTTCCATTATAACATGGCTGTGCTCAGGTCTGCACTTGCAGCTGTTTTGTCCTTACTCTAAAACTTTGGATGAGCCCCTAAAATATATGTGTTCAGGGGCAGAGCTACAGGGGTTTTAAGGAGTGCAGCTGCTATGGAGCCCAGAAGCGAGGGGGACTCGTAGCAGTCTTTCCCCCTGCACTGTAAGTAAACTGTCAGAGGCTGACAGCTTAAAACAACGCTTTTTATAAGCTGTCAGTCTCTGTGAGCTTCTATCAAGCATCAGCCCCACCCAGCTCTGACCCCAGTACCCACCTAGTCCCACCCATACAAACTCGAGCCCCATCTCCTTTCTATAGGCCCCGAGTCGGGCACCTCCTGCCCCTGTAAGTGTTGACTTAATTGGAACCTAGTGTGTGGGAATTTACTTATGGGCAAGTAGTGCAGCATGATGGCTCATTGAGTAGCATTTGTGCCTCATAGCTCTGAGGTGATGAGTTTGATTACTGGAATAGGCCTTATGTGTGTGGAGTTTGTATGTTCTCCCCGTGTCTGCGTGGGTTTCCTTCTGATACTCCACTTTCCACCAACACTCCAAAAACATGCTGGTAGGTTAATTGGCTGCTTAATAAATTAACTCTAGTGTGTGTATGTATAAGGGACTTTAGTATGTACATAACATTAGAATCTACCGAGGAGGAAAGGGATCTAGGAGTCATTATTT
>WWET01000473.1:551389-566464 GCA_011038615.1 Limnodynastes dumerilii | reverse complement strand
TCCTGGATCAGGCTGCCGTAGCAGTGCCGTAGGGACGCTGGAGGGGACGTCCTCCAGCGTCCCTACGTTAAGGTTAGTGCAGGTGGGCGGGGGGAGGTTTGTAAATGAGGGTAGGAGGGCGGGTTAAGCGGCCATACGCTCCTTTGCGAGTGTATGGCCCCTTCCTTACGCCGGCTGAACTTAGGGTAACCTTCAGCCGGCGTAAGCAAGGGTAAGTACGCTGTGGGCAGGGGGAGTGTCAGGAGGAGTCAGCGATGTAACGCTGAGCGTTAGTACGCTCAGCGCTACATCGTACCTCTGGATCAGGCCCTTTGGCTCTATTTTGTACCCCGTTCTGTGACATTCTGTTTGGGAGCTCTACATATTACCGGCAATCAGGCTACAGAACTGATCCTATTGGGACTTGTAGTTCCACAGTTTCTTTTTAGACTTTGATTAGAGGCTGGTGACTTTATTTTACAGACGGACTTAATGCAACGAATTTCAACTTTGTCCAATCTTATTGATTTATATATGTGGACTAAATATTATGTGTTTAGCAACTTGGTTGTAGTGTCTTGTGAATTCATATATAAAGAGAGAGGGGGTCAACCAGCATCGGTGTGGGTCCCCGCATAAAAAATCCCATTTTCAAAAATACTGATTCCTCCCAGCCAGTTGCGAACTGGCTGGCATTTCGATTGCATATGCCTCGAAGAGGATTAGCAATCGATCCAAGGAGCACCGAAAGCTCCGTCCTCCGAAATGGTGAGTAAAAATAGTCCTTACTCCTTTCCCTAATTATAACCCTAACCGTCCCTCTCCTGCAGCCTGACCCTAACCTTAACCCTAACCCTCAACCCCGCAGGGATCATTTACTTACCTGTTCCAGATCCAGCGATATCAGCGGCAGAGGTGCGGCGGAGGGATATCGCGCATTGCGAAAGTGAATGGGCTAAGTATGCCGAACCGGCATACTCACCCATTCATTAAAAAAAAATATAAAGTGGTAAGTATAGGAACTTTTGAATGTCCCTTTTTCGGAAATGAGACTTTCTATGCGGAGAGTGTAACCGAACCAGCACACATCTACCACTTCACCCCCAAAAATCAAAAGGGTATATTAACAGCCTGATTAACAGCGGCTGCGTCCTTTCACAAGCCCTAAGAAATTTAAAACATGGAAACAATATTGAGAACAACAGAGCACGGAACACACCTGTATAAACAAAGACCAACATACAATAAACAAATGACAGTTAATTTGTATTTCCGAGAAATCCAAGATAAAGTCCTTTTTGGGTGGTAGACAATAATCTCTTGGGAATTCCGGTAAGCAGATAAGAAAACTGCGAAGAAATAAAACAACATAAGAAGGTGCTGCACGTGGCACCTGGGGAGGGACTTGTTTAGTATTGCATAGCAACAGCAACAAATCCCTCCAATAGGGTCTATTAGGTGACCTTTCACATTTACGCTTACTGAGATTCCACTCATAAAAACCCTTCTTTTTCTCGTTTCTAAGTACTAGGTTATTAAAGGTAACTCAGGTTTTTAGTGGTGATCTGAAAGGGGTATAAATCACTGCCTAAATTCCCGACCTCCACCCACCAATACTGCAATTCATAGTGTTACTAAGCATGGGACAGGGTTTGATGTTCCAAATTTGTCATCAGGTGCTGTTCATCCTTATAAACGATCAACAATTGATGACCCCATATCAGAGCACACATCATTCATACAAATAAAGACCTGGACAACTTCATTGGATTTTAGAAAAGGGGAACATAGGTTTATTAAATGAAATTACATTTTTTTATACTAGACTATAAAATTTAGGGTTGAGACAGGTGGCAGGTGGGTGTTACCTCAGGATACTTAAAGCAACCACGATTCGTCATCGACCAGCCGCCCCCACCACCCAAACCTCCCCAACTCAAATCCACCGACTCCACCTCTTCACTTGCACACCTCAAGAGGGAGACCAGGACCCCGACACAGGTAAAGCGAAGCTGGCGTTCACTAGAGATGCGCCTCTGATATTTCTCCCCCATATTTTTTCTACCCCTAATTAAATAGTGACACACCACCTCTACTTCCAACCTATGCCCCATCTGAAAAGGAAATTGTCCAAGTTATTAAATACATCCTATCATTTTGGGAGGAAGGGGGAGAAACGATTTTCAAATGAGAGGGGAGGTACAGTTAGAAGTAGCAATTTATAACCTAGGTCACCTGACCACATACCACCCACTAAAGCTTACCAATCAAAACCCAGCCTATATTTACATGTTTCAAGAAACTTCTCCACTGTATGATGGATACTGTGATGTGGGGCCCAATCGCTCATTTATATTACCTTGCACTTATATGGTGCTCAGTTCTCCTGAATGCTCTAAATCGCACCAATGTTTGGGAAGGACAAGAGTTAAGGCATTGATTTGCTTGGCTTAAGCCCAAATGTAGTAGATTTGCCGACTATCCCAGGATTCCAGGCGCAATGTCCATATTTTGTGAGTGTTCTGGACATTCCAGGAGAGTTGGTAACTATGATAAATCCATACATAGAAAAGCCACCTTAGGGGGGACAATTTCTTGTGTCTGTTCAAATTATTCTGGACTGTACAACCACAATTGGGAGGAATGTCCTGATCTAATGTGATGTAATGTCTTACATCTCTCACAACTATTACTAATATATCAATATATTTGTGCTATTGTCCTCTCTGTGTTTATTCCACAATCTTTATGGATTAGAATGAAGCAAAAAAAGACAATGGGGTAGATCAAGACCTAAGCTCTTTTTACATACGTTTTCATATAGTATTTACGCTATCGTAAGCACTATGTACTCCCCTCGCTCGCACGTATTTTACTCGATTTATGTTTGTCATACCCTACCTTTACTTTTCCAAGCATAAGTACGGACGCATGTAATGGATAGTTAGTTAGATAGATTAAGGATAGATAGATAGATAGATAGATAGATAGATAGATAGATAGATAGATAGATAGATAGATAGATAGATAAAGATAGATAGATAGATAGATAGATAGATAGATAGATAGATAGATAGATAGATAGATAGATAGATAGATAAAGATAGATAGATAGATAGATAGATAGATAGATAGATAGATAGATAGATAGATAGATAGATAGATAGATAGACAGACAGACAGACAGACAGACAGACAGACAGACAGACAGACAGACAGACAGACAGACAGACAGACAGACAGACAGACAGACAGACAGACAGACAGACAGACAGACAGACAGACAGACAGACAGACAGACAGACAGACAGACAGACAGACAGACAGACAGACAGACAGACAGACAGACAGACAGACAGACAGACAGACAGACAGACAGACAGACAGACAGACAGACAGACAGACAGACAGACAGACAGACAGACAGACAGACAGACAGACAGACAGACAGACAGACAGACAGACAGACAGACAGACAGACAGACAGACAGACAGACAGACAGACAGACAGACAGACAGACAGACAGACAGACAGACAGACAGACAGACAGACAGACAGACAGACAGACAGACAGACAGACAGACAGACAGACAGACAGACAGACAGACAGACAGACAGACAGACAGACAGACAGACAGACAGACAGACAGACAGACAGACAGACAGACAGACAGACAGACAGACAGACAGACAGACAGACAGACAGACAGACAGACAGACAGACAGACAGACAGACAGACAGACAGACAGACAGACAGACAGACAGACAGACAGACAGACAGACAGACAGACAGACAGACAGACAGACAGACAGACAGACAGACAGACAGACAGACAGACAGACAGACAGACAGACAGACAGACAGACAGACAGACAGACAGACAGACAGACAGACAGACAGACAGACAGACAGACAGACAGACAGACAGACAGACAGACAGACAGACAGACAGACAGACAGACAGACAGACAGACAGACAGACAGACAGACAGACAGACAGACAGACAGACAGACAGACAGACAGACAGACAGACAGACAGACAGACAGACAGACAGACAGACAGACAGACAGACAGACAGACAGACAGACAGACAGACAGACAGACAGACAGACAGACAGACAGACAGACAGACAGACAGACAGACAGACAGACAGACAGACAGACAGACAGACAGACAGACAGACAGACAGACAGACAGACAGACAGACAGACAGACAGACAGACAGACAGACAGACAGACAGACAGACAGACAGACAGACAGACAGACAGACAGACAGACAGACAGACAGACAGACAGACAGACAGACAGACAGACAGACAGACAGACAGACAGACAGACAGACAGACAGACAGACAGACAGACAGACAGACAGACAGACAGACAGACAGACAGACAGACAGACAGACAGACAGACAGACAGACAGACAGACAGACAGACAGACAGACAGACAGACAGACAGACAGACAGACAGACAGACAGACAGACAGACAGACAGACAGACAGACAGACAGACAGACAGACAGACAGACAGACAGACAGACAGACAGACAGACAGACAGACAGACAGACAGACAGACAGACAGACAGACAGACAGACAGACAGACAGACAGACAGACAGACAGACAGACAGACAGACAGACAGACAGACAGACAGACAGACAGACAGACAGACAGACAGACAGACAGACAGACAGACAGACAGACAGACAGACAGACAGACAGACAGACAGACAGACAGACAGACAGACAGACAGACAGACAGACAGACAGACAGACAGACAGACAGACAGACAGACAGACAGACAGACAGACAGACAGACAGACAGACAGACAGACAGACAGACAGACAGACAGACAGACAGACAGACAGACAGACAGACAGACAGACAGACAGACAGACAGACAGACAGACAGACAGACAGACAGACAGACAGACAGACAGACAGACAGACAGACAGACAGACAGACAGACAGACAGACAGACAGACAGACAGACAGACAGACAGACAGACAGACAGACAGACAGACAGACAGACAGACAGACAGACAGACAGACAGACAGACAGACAGACAGACAGACAGACAGACAGACAGACAGACAGACAGACAGACAGACAGACAGACAGACAGACAGACAGACAGACAGACAGACAGACAGACAGACAGACAGACAGACAGACAGACAGACAGACAGACAGACAGACAGACAGACAGACAGACAGACAGACAGACAGACAGACAGACAGACAGACAGACAGACAGACAGACAGACAGACAGACAGACAGACAGACAGACAGACAGACAGACAGACAGACAGACAGACAGACAGACAGACAGACAGACAGACAGACAGACAGACAGACAGACAGACAGACAGACAGACAGACAGACAGACAGACAGACAGACAGACAGACAGACAGACAGACAGACAGACAGACAGACAGACAGACAGACAGACAGACAGACAGACAGACAGACAGACAGACAGACAGACAGACAGACAGACAGACAGACAGACAGACAGACAGACAGACAGACAGACAGACAGACAGACAGACAGACAGACAGACAGACAGACAGACAGACAGACAGACAGACAGACAGACAGACAGACAGACAGACAGACAGACAGACAGACAGACAGACAGACAGACAGACAGACAGACAGACAGACAGACAGACAGACAGACAGACAGACAGACAGACAGACAGACAGACAGACAGACAGACAGACAGACAGACAAGTGAAGTGAGAGCTAGAATCTGTTGCTTTGCTATAGGCAACATCTCCACTTTTCCAAACCTGCAGCTTAGTAAATCTGGCCCCCGGGCTTTAGCTGGATTACACTGCCATAAGGCAGCCTTAAGTCCCTCATGCAGAGGTCCGTACGGAAGTGAAGTGAGAGCTAGATTCTGATTGGTTGCTATAGGCAACATCTCCACTTTTCCAAACCTGCAGCTTAGTAAATCTGGCCCCCGGGCTTTAGCTGGATTACACTGCCATAAGGCAACCTTAAGTCCCTCATGCAGATCAGCGGTCCGTACGACCGCTAATCCACGCGGAAGGTTTAAAACACGCCTATGCTGTAAAATGCGCATACTACCCCTGCTCATTTTTGCGTACTTTTGGCACGCGGAGGTGAAGGCCTGCTCTATCGGGCGGATCCCCTATAATACTGAACTGAGTTCCGTATGACAGGAGATCCGCTGCATGCAAAGTGTGTAAGTTGGGGGTCGGACTGAAGTCTGAATTCAGCCCCATTTGCGGAGGTCTGGATATCCATTAGTATCCCAGCAACAGAAACCTCCACTATTACTAAATAGTCACCATTGTATTTACAACTTATCTTTAGTAATGATAAACAGAAATATATCACATTCAATAAGATAATGTCTGTCAAACTGAGTTGAAATTCAGGGCTTTATTTACTATCATTAGCACATTTAGCGCTAATGATAGCAACCAGGCTCGCTGTGCCTCGCAGGGAGCCTAGCAGGACCACGGGGAGTATTTATTAATACTTACACCTCTGGTGAGGTCCCACGACAGTCAGCGAGCCTTTTTGCTGACATCGTTCTGCGCTGGAGTCCCGGCACATGTGCAGTAGATGCCTTTTGGGACTTTGAACATTTCAAGTCTCAAAAGGCAAAATCACTGCGCATGCACCGGGGTCAGATCCGGACGCACGCCCGGACAGGTAAGTTTTAAAGCTTCGGTTTCAATTTTTTGTGTTTTTTTGTAATTGAATATGTTTATTAGATAGAATTTTATCAAAACTTGTTATTTTTTTTTTTTTTAACTTAGATCTTATTCCAGCGGTCTCCCGTCATGTACCCCCCTCTTCCTCCTCCTGATAACAGCTATTAGGGGGAGAAAAAGGGGTTTACATGGGGAGACCGCTGTGATACTTACCCATCTTCAGATGGCGTTCTTTAATGTGTCGGCGCGGATTGTTAAAATCCGCTCTGACACTTAGTAAATACCGGCCCGTATTCAATAGAGAGGGCCGGCGATCGAGAGGGTTAATGCGATCGTCGCCACGGTTTCCATGGCGTTGATAGCACTGTAAATAAGGAACTCTTCGGTTTCATATGATAAAGCCTGTTTTCACACGAAAACTGGCTTTATCATATGAAAACGATGTTTGTAGATAGAGCCCTCAGTACAGTAAAAGTGTGCAGCTGCATCATGTATTAACAATTTCCTGACACAGTGGCTCTTAACTATAGTCTTTTATTCCCTTTTATTCTCTCTATCATGCCAGTGGCTCTGATTTGCAAATCAGAGAAAAGAGACAAATCCAGCAAAACTTAGGGGGGAAATTAATTACGTGCCGTGGGCCGGGTCCAGACCTGAGGTCATTTCGGGCGTTCTTGGAGCGGGATGTACACGCCCCCTGCACTCCCCACTCTCGATAGTAAATCTGGACACTTATGTGTCGATCACGTGTGTGGCCTTAGGTATGGGACCATAGGTCTGGATCACTCCCAAGGATCCAGAATAGTCCATTAATAATCCTTAATGTTGAACTTTTTTACAGTGTTTAAATCAACATAAAAATAAGTAATTAGCACTAAAGCTGCCCACAGACCAGGGAAAGGTCCTGACATCGGTGCCACACACTCCTGTCTGCTGTGAATGATTAGTGGTGTGTTGTCTGTTGCCATGGCAACCCAAAACATCAACGGTTAGGGTAATCCATACAGCAGATGTTGTATATATTAAAATCCGCAAATTTTGCCTTCCGTGATCAAGAGGAATAGGCGGTCTTCTCGCTTACGCCAGTCTTAACGCACAACTGAATTTGCCCCTTAAAGGACCTGATCCAGAGCTACGACCGCAAGCGAGCATACGCTCATCGTAAGCGAAAATTCGCTGCTAAATTCGCAACGCGCATGCCCAGTATGACAGCTTCCGGTCGCCTGGGCGTCATGAGCGAATAGAATAATCCTTAATGTTGAACTTTTTTTTTTTACAGTGTTTAAATCAACATAAAAATAAGTAATTAGCACTAAAGCTGCCCACACACCAGGGAAAGGTCCTGACATCGGTGCCACACACTCCTGCCTGCTGTGAATGGTTAGCGGTGTGTTGCCTGTTGCCATGGCAACCCAAAACATCAACGGTTAGGCTAATCCATACAGCAGATGTTGTATATATTAAAATCCGCAAATTTTGCCTTCCGTGATCAAGAGGAATAGGCGGTCTTCTCGCTTACGCCAGTCTGAACGCACAACTGAATTTGCCCCTTAAAGTCTCAAAAGAAAGGCAGTTGACTCCAATACATTTTTGTAAGGATACAATAGTTAATTGCAGATACTTCCTTTACTGTACAACATACACTTTACTGGACAAATATGTTACTGGGAAAGCAATCATTAGACACGAGAGTTCTTAAAACTTCAAATGTCTCTTAATTGTACGTCTCTGCAATTGTTTCTGATACGCTCCTATTAGGGCATTATTTGTATGGAATGTAAAATGCTTTTGTCGTGAACAGTATCTATCTTCTCAGATGATTCAATCTCCACATGCAACTGTCTGGTCTCACATGGGTTACACAAAGTGCTGTACATCTGACATTCCCAACCTGGGGATGCAGGTCGCAACCATGACACTGGTTATTCTGTGCCGTATTTGTTCTAAACTTTAAATTATAGTAGTCAAAACCACATCAGACGCACTGCTATTCTTTTCTTTCACATTACTATTGTAATAGTGCATTCCTTTCATCTTAGCTATTTTTTTTTTCAAAGCGTGCTTAAACAGGTGAAGTTACTGAATAGATCCTGAAAAGAGCCCTGTGACTTATTCCTAGCTGAAAAAAATGACTCCAAACTCATCAATATCCGCCATAAAGGTGGACTATTACATAAAGGTCTATCGGAAAAGGACATTTTTGCATATTGTTAGTCTTTTATTTGCAGCACATGGTATTATGCAATAATCATACTATTTTGTTTGTGGTTGTTTAAAGGAGAACTATGTTTATTTTTATATATATAGATTTACCTATCCCAATGACTAGCAGAAGGATGAAGGTCAATGAAGGTCAGCTCCCTGGGACGGCAGTCATTTCTGGGTAAGCACTCCACTTAATTAATTCTATAAGCATTTTTGCCTATAGAATTTTTATAGCGCCGTAAATAATCGGAGACAGCAGATAACACGCTGAGGTTGGTAGAATAGATGAGCAACACAATGTCTTGTGGTCCTGAAGAGCAATAGCATGGCAAATGTTCTGTAACCCATAGCAACTAATTACATTTTGTCATTTTAACAGTCAATTGTGCTGCTGCACCCTGGTCTGTTAGTGATAAGGGGTCTGATCCAGACCTTTGCTCGGGTGCGTTTTTACAATCGTTGTAAGTGTAAAAATGGCTATTTGTACTTACTGCGCATGCTCGGGGCAGATGTTACCCTCAGAACTGCTTTGTAACAATGTTTGAGGGGGCGTGCCTTCTATACGAAATCTGTAAATACGCACCGAGGGCAGGGTGAGGCATTTAAATCGTACAGTATGGGCGTGCTAAGCGTCGTAACTACGCAATGAGCTTACGGACGCCAGCGGTTACGAACAGAAAAGTTAGGGTAGGGTTTGCTGGGCATAAGAAGGCAAAACTAAGTACGACTGAGGGGAGTGCATCGTAGATACGCTGGCGTAAATACGCTACGCACATGAGCGTTTCAAGAGCATAGGTCTGGATCAGGCCTAAGGATCCAGAATAGTCCATTAATAATCCTTAATGTTGAACTTTTTTTTACAGTGTTTAAATCAACATAAAAATAAGTAATTAGCACTAAAGCTGCCCACACACCAGGGAAAGGTCCTGATATCGGTGCCACACACTCCTGTCTGCTGTGAATGATTAGTGGTGTGTGGCCTGTTGCCATGGCAACCCAAAACAGCAACAGTTAGGCTAATCCATACAGCAGATGTTGTATATAGCATGGTATTGCTATACTTGAGTATTGCTTTCCCCTGCCTTATGCCAGTGGCTCCGTCTTCTTAGTCACTCAGTCCATAATGCAGGGGAAAGCAATGCTCAGGTATTGCAGTTGGCCTATGTACCAGTTCTCATCTGCTGACTCTATACCATACCCTATACAGTGCCTGCTGCTTTGGTCAGTCCTGCTCCCTCTTTAGCAGTTGCTTAGCAACAATCTGTCCCCATCAAAAAATCATAACCTTGGATCCAATGATCAGACCCAAGCATTACAGGACCATTTAATTGCCATTTATCTATGCCAAATCTATGGTTTCTTAACCCTCCCTTCTCTCTAGCCTGACCCTAATACTCCCTTCTCTATAGCCTAATCCTAAGACCCCCCTCCCCGCAGCCTGACCCTAACCCTCCCCTTCTATGGTCCTACCCCTCCCTTCCTAAGCACCTAACCCTAACCGCCCCAATACTAAAATGCCCCGGAGAGGTTACTCACCTCTCTGTAGCTGTCATCCGACGGGTCTGCGAAAATGAATGGGTGAATATGACGATCACACACTCACCCATTCATAAAAAAAATTCTAAAATGGCCCCCTATTCGAAATAGAGATAGCCGAAAAGTAACTTTCGGCTGTCTCTATTTCGCAAAGCGGGCCATCGGACCGGAGACTGCAACCGGTTGTGAATAGAGCAGACAAATGTTAGGAAGTATGGGACTCTGGTAATCTTGTCTGAAGAGGGCAGTTTTAAGGGAGCGCTTGTAAGTTTGTAGAGTAGAGGCTGGTGTTATCTCGCTCTAGTATGTGGCCAGCTTAAAAGCTGATCGTGCTGCAGTAGTGGATCCTCGCTGTATCCGGGCATCCATGTAATCGAGGTGAGTTTACCCCCATCACTAGCTCAGTTCTGAGAGCCAGACCCTACTTAATATTTCCAATCCGTCCCCACTTTGGACCATAGGATCCACAGGGATCCGTGTCCAGATCAGGGCGCAAATATACGCACGCACGGTGCATGCCAAACCTCCTCACATACATGACACTTCCCTCTATCGGCCGTGCTCTTGGAGACTTACGCCTCCATAGACCACTTGTAACTTTCCGTGTGCAGTCCCGTGCGTATATGTCCTCCGTCCATGCGTATCTTGATAATCGCGCCCACTTTCCTTCATTCAAAATGCCTCCCATTTTTATTTAAATTCTCCTGTGCGTATTTTTATGTCGCATATGATGTATGTATCCATGTGCTATTCACAAGTCCGTCCATGAGGCACTTAAAATGGATCTTTTGGCCGGTGGAATCCCCACACTTACTTTACATTGTACTGTCCAAAGTCCAAATAATGCATTGCACCATTTGCCCTCCTATTACAGTACTCAAATGCATGCCTTGGATGGTCTAAAGCATGGGTGGCCAAGCTCGGGCCTCGTGAGCTACCAACGGTCCATGTCTTCCAGGTCTCCTTGTTGGTGTGTTCATTACTAACTGACACATTCAAAAAAATCTACAGTTGGTAGTGATTATCTCTGGGTAGCGTATTTTCACAAAATACGTCCGTGTAGGGGGTGTGTTAAGAGTAGCGTAGCGAATTTACGTACGCGAAAATTCGCTACGCGAACAAACGTACTGCAAACGTTGTTCAGGATCTACCCCATTGTTGTTAGGATGAGCAGAAGAAGTTTCATTATTTACAGTATTATATATCAGATTATGCAGTACTTTACAGAAAATATTTCACATTCACATTAGTCCCTGCCTTATTGGAGCTACATTCTAAGTTTCCTAACACAGTTATACACAAACACACACATTAAGGTTGATTTATTCAACAGCCAAATTAACCTACCAGCACGTTTTTTGGAATGTGGGAGGAAACCAAAGCACCCCACAGCCACAGGGAGAACATGCAAACTCCACACAGGTAATACCTAGTCCGGGAATCAAACTCATGACCTCAGCTGCCCCATGTTTTGTGCTTTACTAACATTAAGTTATAGTAGTACTTTTTCTTTTCTTAACGCATATGAAATGATTCCCGTATAAATAATTTGATAAAATAATTCAATGGGGTCAATGGGCAGGTGGCCAGGGTCCCACAACTTCAGGAGCCCTTGAGCACTGCTGCCCGACGCCATCAGTCAAAGTATTTTCAGGCTGACTGCCCTTCATTTCCGCTGGTGAACCATGTAGTCCCGGGCTCATCAGTTTACCAGGGCAGTTGCTCTGAAAATGCTTTGACTTTGCTGAATGGCCACCAGTGAAATCCACAGGCTGCCGCTCCACCTCTTATTGAAGGGATCTTAGTGGTGGCTCAGACCCTTACATTTGTTCAAGTAGTGCAGCCGCGCAGTGTGTCAGGACTGTGCGGCAGAATTATAAGGCCCATAGTGTTTCTATGCCTGTGTCACTGTGCAACTGCGTACCCATCACCTGGGTCACGACACTGTGCTGCGGAGGAAAGAAGAGGACTTTAACAATGTCAAGAAATAAGTGTGACGAATAAGGAGGGTGCAGAAGGCTGACTGTACACACGAGGAGGGGGCAGCAGGCTGATTGGACAAACAGGGAAGGGGGCAGATGGCTGACTGGACACACAGGGGGGCAGAAGGCTAACTGGACACACAAGGAATGGGTCAGAAGGCTGACTGGACACACAAGGAATGGGCAGAAAGCTGACTGGACAAACAAGGAAAGGGCAAAAGGCTGACAGGACACACAAGGTGGGGGTAGAAGTCTGACTGGACACACAAGGAGGGTCAGAAGGCTAGCTGGAGACATAAGGAGGAGGCTGGGCACATAAGGAGGGGACAAAAAGCTGAATGGACACATAAGAAGGGGGAGAGAAGGATGACTGGACGCACAAGGAAAGGTCAGAAACGTTGGCTGGACACACACAAGGAGAGGGAGTTTGGTTGGCTGTAGAGACACACAAGAAGGGGTAAAAAGTTTAATGCGGGTGGGATGAGGGATGAATGATCTTTTATATATTAAAATGTTAGTGCTTCTTAAAGTTTATAAAGTTAGACAATATTGGTTACATTTTGATTCCTATGAATGTGTTGGTAGAGGCTCTACTGCTTACAGTTTATACAGCATTACTGCTTAGATGGCCCTGCAGACAGATTTATCTACTTAAGGGCAATGGGTCAGGTCCAGATTTCCGTCCAACATCCGACTTCCGCATACAAAGTGTGTAAATCGGGTAGCTGGAGGGAAGTTAACATGCGCGCTCCAGATGTCACGCGCAATTTCTGCACATTGGAAATCTGTCTGACGGGACAGGTCTTCTCCTCTGCCCGCCAAAAGTGTTCAAGGTTGGGGGCGTGGGGTGTAAGATTTAAATTGTACAGTGTGGGCTTGGTTTAAGACTTACAGCACGTCAGCCTTAAGGCTTTCCTGTAGCAGCGCATCTGGCCTCAAGTACGCACGACAGTAAGGAATGACAGGGAAGTTCACGCCCCTCTTCTGTGCGGACTTTCTATGGAAAATGTGCGAGGGGTCTGGGTCCAGTCCAATATAAGGTGTAGTATGTCATTTTTTCCAATAAACAAACAACAAGAGGCCGTATTCACATGGAGTTGTGTGCGTATTTTTAGGTACGTTTTAACTGAGCATGCGTAGTAACTTTATTTACACTAGTTATGTAGAATATACGCACGTACTGTAAGTGCTTTAGGCACGGACATGTGAATCGCACTTGGGGACATATACGTTAGGATGGACGGGGTTGAAATACATACCGGAAAAGTTACGTGAAAGAGGGTGGTCGCATGTACAGCATACATATACACACGTATGTACACAGGTGCTCTATGGAGGCGTAAGTCTCCTCGGCCGGGAGAGGGGGAGTGTCATGGGTGTTGGTGGGCGTCGCCTTGCTACGTGCGTGCGTATAATTGCGTACTTTTAAAAAACGGATCTGTGAATACAGCCCAAGGTATTTTAAAATGGCAAAAGCAGTCATTTTCTCAGTGTTTGCTAATCTCCAGTATCTCCGCTTATATTAGGACACTGTTATAGCGTTGGATAACGTACATGTTTTTTAGATAAGCCTGTTAGAAGCTGACATTTTTGTTTAATACGTTCATGATGTGAAGCAGTGCAGATGTTGCCTATCAGAAGCTGGATTTGGATTTAAGATTATTAGGAAGATAAATATTTACATTGTTATTGACGATGGTATGCTAAGGGAGTTAAGAGAGCCGAGCCGTAAAGACAAAAGGTCTACAAAGTGTTACGAACCCATTAGAGACCTAGCATTGTGTGACCCTGAGCACATTGGTTTATCTCCATGTGTCTTAAATTGTGAGGTTAATAGGACACAAATTCATAAAGCATGTATATGTTCTCAGCATGACACATGAGAAATGAACCTGGTTCAGAACAGTGTGTAATGAAGATTGCATCACGCATGCTGTACAGTAGTCTCGTGGCTACAGATATTCTTAGAATGTTTATTTATTTCGATTTTAAATGACAGATATACTGTTCAGAATGAACATTTCAAAAATTTGTCCATTTTTTAAAATATTTTTGTTTCTGTTATTTTCTTGGTAAATAAATGCATAAAAATAACAGATCATGTTATTCATGATCCTGATTCACACTTAAGGGTTTCATTATCACTCCTGCAGCCACTAAACCGCCCCCCCCCATTTTTAAGTACCTTATCTTACCGTGCGTAGTTTCCTTCTTTCCAGCTTCCCCTCCCAAGAGCCTCTTAAGTGCCATTCGGCTCCTATTCAGGTCTGAATTGCCAGTGATTGTGCATGCTTCATTTCTGAGCATGCCCAGTGCACAATCACGCTGAGATACACCACGCAACCTAGCATCTGCTTCCCTCTGGATAGTGGCTAATGCAAAGGTTTTGCTGTAAACTACACTTAGACAATGGATCAGTCTGAACTGTGCTCATTACTGCACATGGACTACATACAGTACTGGATTATCAAACAGACAGAACAGGGGTGTATCTATGGGTCCAGGGCCCCTGGAAAAGTAAGGTACTGGGAGTAAATGGGTAATGGGGGGGCCATTACCCATTTACTCCCAGTACTCCAATTATGTGCCTCCAACCCCCCACCCCCAGTACTCCCATCATGTACCTTCAGCACCTCCCTCCCAGTACTCCCATCATGTACCT
>WWET01000473.1:536318-549710 GCA_011038615.1 Limnodynastes dumerilii | reverse complement strand
ATATATAATTTTTTTTTTGAGGGGGGGGGGCTGCATATTTTGTCAGTCCGGGGCCCCACAATTTCTGATGGCGGCCCTGGCCATGGGTGGCATCGCCCCTGGTAGATACACCTCTGAGGCACCAGCCTAGGGGCCTACTTTACATTAAAGACTCTGCAGAGAAAACACTATATTAATGTAATGTACCCATTAACAACTTCAAGTACTGTACATAAACCACACAAATCTGGTTCACATTACAGTTTGTCTCTTAAAAGTTTATCTTCTGTCAACTGTCTTGGTTCAAGTGCAACCTATGTACATGTAATGTACAGCAATGATTTTATCTCCATCTAGGGGGCGACGTGCACTCTACTTAGTTCAGTGATATTCCACTAGGGTGCGCACAAGGGGGACCTCAAGATTTTGGCTATCAAGGGGCCTCCACAGGGTTTAATCCATCACTGACTACATTAGTCCATCTCTTCCATACCTCCATGACACTGCTTCCAATGTAGGCAGTCACGTCAGTGAGTTCATGCAGGCCTCAGTCATCACATTTGCTTACGCTTCTATTCTGGGTATGCGCAGTGTGATTGTATGAAGGGACACACTACACCATCGGGCGTACTGTCTGGTCTTGATCGAGCCCTTGTAAAATTTAAGAAATAATAATGCCGTTATATAGTCTGGAGGAGAACATGAGTTCATGCTTAGTGTAGACACCAGGGTTGGCCTATATTAATGAAATAAGTGCTACTTAATCTGTTGTCGCTATATAAAAACCTGCTAATAAATAAATGAGCTAAAGGCAGCTGCATTAGTAATGCTGTAGGTTTGGCTCCATCTATAACAAACGTGGAGTCTTCTGACTTGTTTATAGATAATAAGTGCCACTATTTTACAGTGCACATTACACAGAAAGTGAAAGTGAGGGCAGATAAGAGCCACATGGCCCATCCAGTCTGCCCAGTTGTTTATTTGAAACTATACTGACCCTATACCCTGTTTACCCTTAATTTAGTTTGAGATTTAGGATATCCTTATATTTATCCCAAGCATGTTTACACTGTTCTACTGTGTTACCTCCACCACCTCAGATGGGAGAATATTCCACTTATCTATCACCCTTTCAGTGAAGTCATTTTTCCGCACATTTCCTCTGAATCTACCACCCTCCAGTTTATATTCATGCCCTCGTGTTCTATTACACCTCTTCCTTTGAAAAATGCCACCCTCCTTTAGCCGGTCACAATATTTGCTATATGTGAAAGCTTCTATCATGTCCCCCCTCTCCCTTCTCTGCTCCAAGCTATACATGTTTAGTTCCTCAAGCCTTGGTCTTGGTATGTTTTGTGACACAGGCCATTACAAACTCCTAAAAGTAGCGGAGAGAGAGACATCGCTTTGGGGATTGTTTGAGCCAGCAGAACTTCTACCCCGTGTTGGAAAAAATAAGGGTCCTGGCGATGAGGGGGGTGGTAAGAAAGACAGAAAGAGGAAGCTCATTAGCAAGGTGGTGACATTGCACAAAATATTATTGCTGTAGGTGGACAGTCGTTAACCCTGCTAGTAAGTAGACCCTGGTTCTTGTGTAGTGTACTTAATTAATGGGTAGCAAGACTCTATTATATATCCTACTCGTCTGCAATCAATTACCTTCAGGTTTCGCTGAAGGGGATAAGGGACAGCGCTGTTACACATTGTAACACTTCCGCAGTATTAAATGGAAGATCAGAAAGAATGAACAGCTTTATGCAGCTTCTCATAAAGTTAATGAGAACCACCCGTGCTCGCGACTGAGATCTCCCTGACCTGTGAACGAGAGGAACACGGTGCCTTCCCTGTCCAGCTCTGCTATTCATTTGGTAATAAAAATGTACACGAAAATGAGAAAATGTCACAAATCATTCTCCTGCTGTCCACATATCTCACACGCATTCTATATTTAGTAATGACATTTTGGCAATGGAAGTCAGCAATCAGCACAAAAACTGCCTGGGCCACACTGAACCCGATCCAGAGGCAAACGTAACTACTTGCCGGCATTTGTGGGGATGGTACGTTGTATCCAAGAGTGCACACAACTTGTATTTTAATTAATATTATATATATTTATTTTTTTTATTTTTTTTTTGCTGACCTAAATGTATGCAAATCAATAAAATATATTTGATTGATCTTTTCCAGGAACCTCTTCACCCATGTGCTCTGAAAAGAAAAATATGATTGCCTCGTGGTTCTCATGGAGTTTTGAAACTACAAGTCCCAGCATGCCCTAACTGATAAAACATAGACGTTCTCTGGCAAAGCATGCTGGGGTTTGTAGTTCCACATCACCTGCAGAACCAGAGGTTGGTCAGACATACTTTAAGCCACCTATAAAGATATTTTTATATAAACTTATGTTTTAATATCAGGGGTGGGCGGTGACAGACTCGGGCCCCCTGGCATGAGGCGGGGCTTGAGTCTGGATGGGTGGGACTGGGTTAAGCCAGGTGGGACCAGGGGTAGAGCTGAGCGGAACTGGGATGGGCCCATCTGCCTAAGAGAAGCTGTCAGAGGGTGGCAGCTTAAAACAGTGCTCGCCACTCCATGCTCTTAGCTGCTCTCAACGGGGTAGATCCAGACCAAAGTGCTTGTTACGTTTCATCGCGTTGCGTATTTACGCTAGCGTATGTTCTAGACACTCCCCTCGCTCGAACGTACTTTGGCCGGTTTACGCTTCCCAAACCCTACCTTAACTATTCACAGCGTAAGTACTGGCGTACGTAATGGATTCACGTACGTAACGGCCTAACCCGGCCCATGCTGTATGATTTAAATGCCTCTCCAAACGTAACTACGGGTGTCGTATGGATGCCCCCCGCCCCTTTAAGAGAAAACGCCCATACTGGTAACTGACTAAGAGGGAACGCCTACTTGCTAACTCAACCCAACCCATTTCTTGGAAATGTCAGTCCCCTTAATTCCGGATGGGTTGGAATGCACGGAATTCAGATGTACAAACATGCGCTCTATGGGCTGGATCCAGACTTAAGTAAGTGCTTGAAATGAGTTACTCCTGGGCTAAACCATGTTGATTGCAGGGGGAGTCAAGTTAATTGTATTCTTTGCATGCAGGGATATACCGTATTTCCCCATGTATAAGATGCACCTTTTTTTAGACAAAAAATGGGTCTAAAAATCAGGTGCGTCTTATACAGGGGATGCAACACTGAACTTACCTTAGCTGTCCCTCCGGTGGTCCCTCCGGCGGTGTTAGACTCTCTCCCATGCAGCCGTGACTCATACTGTCTCCCTCGCGGTGTGCGCTGTACAATGACGTTGAGCGACCTTAGAGTCAGCTGCATGGGAGAGAGTCTAACACCGCCGGAGGGACAGCAAAGGTAAGTTCAATGTTGCATCCCCTGATCCCTTGTATAAGATGCACCCAATTTTTTATTAAGTAATGCTAAAAATAATATTGAAAAAATACATAAAACATTTTTTTTTATTTAGGCTCCAAAAATGGGGTGCGTCTTATACAAGGGAGCGTCTTATACATGGGGAAATACGGTATCTTTGAATTGCGTACTGCACACAGACACTGACCAGCTTTACTATCACACTGTTATTTAGACTTGGGATAGGAAACATCACCTCTCACCTCTAACACTGTTTACAACAGATGAAATATGACTCCCCTGCAATCAACATGGTTTAGCCCAGGAGTAACTAATCCCAAGCACTTACTTAAGTCTGGATCCAGCCCTATGAATCAGCACAAGCACTACCCCAGATGTCACCTCTTATAACATACATCTGCTTTGTCACCAGCATGATAAAAATCTCCTACCATCTTCACAACCAAGACAACTTTACTCTAGCTTGATCCCGGTGGCTACCCGTCAAACCCAAACCACCCCGCCACATCTTAACCTCCATCTCTTCCTCCTGCTTTAGTTGTTAACTGGAACTCTCGATCCAACCTATCATGTGTAGCATGAGATTATGTTATGTAGATCCTGTGTTGTCTGTTGTTCCTTTTATGTTTTTTTCTAATATTTTATGAGTTTCTTCAATTTAACATTGAACATTTACAAGCTCTCCTTTAAATACAATAATGTTAATACTGTTTATTCAGTCAACTATTATAAGTGATAAAACATTTACTAGAACATGAAAAAAGTTTTGAGTCAGACAAAGACACAAATTTGAGAGAATATATATGTTTAAAAGCTGTGATATAAAGTACATTTACTTCTCAATATCCTGACTAGTGAGGCTTATAGAGATACAGGAGACCAGGTTTGATAGGAAACTATCCTTTGAAGAGTGAAATTTAAATCCCATTTTATTATGTTGTCAATGAACCGCCGAGATTCTCTTCTGCTTGTTAACATGATATCAGACAGATGAGAAGAAATAGAATGTAGTGGTCTGTGAAAGTCAAATCAAAGACAGGAGTCTGAAGTGGATTCTCAGGTTACACAGGTGAGTCTTAGAGCCCCAGTCAGTCACCCAACCAGTGGGTAGAATGATGACGGTTCCGTTTGGTTGATCCAACACTTCGCTATCCAAGAGCATTAACAAAAAAGACTGCAAGGTATAATAGTTTTCCAGTACAATAAACAAAAGAGGGGAATTTCCTAATGAATGAACTAATGACAACTTGTTTGGCTACATTTTACAGTTTGTCATTTCAAGGGCTAATGTTAAGAAATTCTGGAAAATTCTATTAAGTAAAAAAAAAATCTTTCATTTGTAGACCTAAATTGAGAATTAAATAAAAAGGTTGTTAAAAAAAATTAATAATAATGGCAAATATCATATGTATTATGAGTTAGTTGTTCTGTCTGTCTTACCTGGAAGAAAAGAATACATTTCTTAGCATTACATTCTTGAGTCAGTTAAATAAAAAAAGAATTTTAATTGACTTCTTAAATGTTATTAAAAGTAATAAATGGGATGTAGCTGCTGGTTAGAATGGCTTAGTTCCGACACTGATGCAGCAGGCAGCTGTATTATGGCTGTATCAATGCCAGAAATAGTTGTAATACAGAAAATGTATTACAGGGAACGGGTATTATGTAGAATGGCAATTCTACAATGACCTGTTCCCAGTAGCGGGTAGCTTAGCATTAGGCAGTGGGGCATGGAGGGTTAAGGTTAGGCTAGAAAGGAAAGGTTAGGGTTAGGCAGTGGAACATGGAGGGTTAAGGTTAGGCTAGAAAGGAAAGGTTAGGGTTAGGAAGTGGGACATGGAGGGTTAAGGTTAGGCTAGAAAGGAAAGGTTAGGGTTAGGAAGTGGGACATGGAGGGTTAAGGTTAGGCTAGAAAGGAAAGGTTAGGGTTAGGAAGTGGGACATAAAGGGTTAAGGTTAGTATAGAAAGGAAAGGCTAGGGCTAGGAAGAAGAACATGGTGGGTTAAGGTTAGGCTAGAAAGGAAGGGTTAGGAAGTGGAACATGCAGGGTTAAGGTTAGGCTAGAAAGGAAAGGTTAGAGTTAGGAAGTGGGACATGGTTAAGCTAGAAGTGGAAGGTTAGTTAGTGTTAAGCTATGGAACAAGGAGGTTTAAGGTTAGACTTAATCTGCAGGTTCTAAGTATAAGCGGCTGCGATGCTGGCAGCAGAGGGTCTGTCTCTCTCCCTCTGCATCCTCCAGTCATTGTATTGGAAGCTACAGGGGGAGGGACCGATACCCTGAACTGCTTGTACCATTTCATGACATCTGTCGGATGGGCACAGGGGTAACTGGTAGATCTCCCAGGCAGCCTGTGCGCAACGGCCAAGAGTAAGTGAAGCGTCTCTGAGGGGCCCCGAGGTGCCTCTTGGCGATTTTATATAAAGTTACGGTACTGGTTAGAAGGGGAAGTTTAGGGTGAGGGTTAGGGTAAGGGATAACATACCTGTCGTCATTGGAATTCTTCGTAGATACTCCAATGCATTCTTCATCCAGACGTCTGGGAAGAATATCACCATCAATGATCTACAGCCAGGATGTGGTTAGTCGGAAAGAAGCTATTCTAAGCAGCGGACCACACCCTTAATAAATATATGGGCTTCTATGAAATATTTGCAGAAATTAGTAATAGTTCTCCAAAATATTTTATGGAATTTATGAAGAGTAGGGCAAAAGTTTAATACCGAAACCCTAAATGTTTATGCACAGTGCTAGGGGCTTCTTCAGAGAAACGCTTACATCTGTATATAGATAGAAACGGGTCTGGGTCTCCGGAAAGAACGGCCTTATTTTGATTTGTTTTGAACTGGCTGGGATTTTGATTGCATATGCCTCGACAAGGCACAGCAATCAATCCACAGAGCACCAAACTTTCGGTGCTCCGAAAGGTAAGGCAAAAGACTACCCCAACCCTTCTCCTAATGCTAACCCTAACCCTCCCCTTCCATTACCCTAACCCTAATCTTCTCTACCCTTCCCTCCAGCCTGACCCTAACCCTCCCTCTCCCGCAGCCTGACCCTAACCCTCCCTCTCCCGCAGCCTGACCCTAACCCTCCCTTCCCTGCAGCCTGACCCTAACCCTGGAGATGTTACTCACCTTTCCCCTTGGTCCGGGTTCTGTGGTAGTGGCGGCGGCGGTGTTTCCGAAATGTAATGGTTGAGTATGCCGATAGACATACTCACCCATTCTGAAAAATAAATTCTAAACTGGGGGGTACTCGAAATAGGGACATCCGAAAAGTAACTTTCGGATGTCCCTATTTCAGAAATCAAACTTTCTAAGTGGGGACTGCAACCGGTCAGAAACATATCTCCCCTTGTTCCTATCATTGCTTAGAGAAGCAGAACACAGGGGAATAGACAGAATGTACAGTCATTGAAAGGACCAGCTAGAAGATGAGAGGGGCACACTATTTAAATAATTGGATTCTATTGAGTTTGATTGGAGTAAAACTTGTAAATCAATAAATGAAGAAAATGTTAAGTATGAGTAAAATAAAGTAACAATAGACAAGATCCGGACTTACAAAAAAGGGGGAAGATTTCACTGTTTTACCTATGAACAAAAAACACCCACTTTTTGTTAACAGTCATATGTGTGTGCCGCATGCTCAGGGTGGGATCCTTTGGATCCAGAGATCCATCCTGGGACCATTTCCAACTGTGAGGTGGTGTATAGGACGGGAGACAGGAAGCCCTTCCGCTATATGGGGGGAGGGGAAGTATGTAGACAGAGCAATGAGGGTTTGCTAAGCGCATGGTTGCTGAATCTCCTGGAATGTACCGGAGACTCCCAATATTCAGGCCGTTCTCCTGGTATCCTGGGAGAGCCAGCAAATCTGCCGCAAGGGACTTGAGGCTCGTGATTTCCATGAAACCACGGCCTCAAGACCTGCCCCCAACCCTGGTAAACTTTAAAAGGGAGAAATTAATAGTCAAGATACGGAGCTTAATGACGCGATTTGCATAAATCACGTTATTAAGCTCCGCCCCTGCATAATCTATGGCTTAATTCATTAGTGCTTGCTACGCTACCCCTGATAGTGCCTGATTCAATTACCCGTAATGCCTGGTAGCGGTACATTTTCTACAAATTTACATAGTGGATTTTAGCACGTACAATATAGAAGTGAATATTAAAATCCACAAATTTTTCTTACCGGAATAGACGCTCTTTGAACTTATTCCCATCTTCACGGTTAATTGAAGCAGGTCCTAAGTCTCCATAAGGGATGCAGTTTAATCCAAATGGCTCATTTCAGTGATAAAGCTTAATTTCGGCTGTATTGTTGCTTGTTGCCTTTTTATCCAATAAAAGCACACAGAAACTAGGGGGGGAAAGGATTTCAGGATCTCTGGATTTAGACCACGCACCCTTCATATACTGTAAAGGACGACCCTGGTTTAATTCGACCTAAGTACCTCTATCACCATGAAAGACTGATACAAACATGTTAAATACAAATGCTCTATGTAGGTATTTCATATCGTCTCATGTTTGAGCACAATGTGGCTTGGCGTAGCTGAAAGTATTGTCCAAAATGTTTTTAAACTTAAGTCTCTTTCAAAAGCAAAGCTTTTCCCACTAAGCTCCCACTTTCCTCTTGTTTGTTTAAAGAATAAGATCTAATGCCTAAGGAGAAAATAACATGTGTTCTCAGTCTAAGAGCCTTATTCACCTTGGTCTATACTAAAGGCTGGCCTGTTTAATGCAGAACAATGCAAAACAAATATTTATTAACTTAAAGATGTCTGAAAATAAGCACTATTGAGTGTTATCTTGGGAAGTGCATTGGTGGATTGTCATCCACCTGTTTGCCTTGTTTGAAAAAAGGAAGTAAGTACAGAGGCTGACAGGGGTTGAGGATGAAATTAGAGAAAGTCACAATCACTCCTCCTTTATTATATCCAGCAGTCAGGGCTGGTGCAAATTGCAGGAAGGCATCAAATTGCAGAGACACTGGACCAGATTCACAGTGAAGAAGCTGCTATTATTTCTGTGCGTATTTTTAGGAATGATTGAAATGCGCATGCACGGTACCTTTTTCTGGGCGTGGGTTCCCGCAAAGAACGGCCCTATTTCGAAAGGGCCGTTCTCTCCCAGCCAGTTTCTGACTTATGCCTCGAAGAGGCATGGCAATCAATCCCTGGATCACCGAACATGGTTCTCCGAAAGGAGAGTGGCTAAACTTACCCCAACCCTTCCCCTAATTCTAACCCTAACCCTCCCCTTCCATTACCCCAACGCTAACCCTCCCTTCCCAGCAGCCTAACCCTAACCCTCCCCTTCTAGTTTTCTAACCCTAACCCTCCCTTCCTAAGTACCTAACTCTCCCATACTAAAATGCCCCAGAGAGGTTACTCACCTATCCGTAGCTGTCATTAGGCGGGTCTGTAAAAATGAATGGGCAAGTATGCCGATCGGCACTCAACAACTTAAAAAGATACATACAAGGGAGATACTACCTCCAAGTACAGGGCACTGTGATGGGGGGTTCTTGTGCCCCCACGTATGCGTGCCTGTACTTGGAGTGGTGGGAAAATGAGATTGTCTTCACTGATGAGAACAAAGTTTTCACAGATCACATAGTGACATGGCTAAGATATATTGATGACGTGTGCATCCTCTGGTGAGGTGACATTAATGTCTTTAATGATTTTGTTGGTATACTCAACACTAACAACAACAACCTTAATCTTACAGTGCACCAGAGTCAAACAAGCGTTGACTTCTTGGACATTACGATAAATGTGGAAAAAGATGGTCACCTCACCACAGATTTATTTAGGAAGCCAACAGCAACGAACAGTTTGTTGCATTCTCTGAGCTCCCATCCTCCGGTCACCATTCGGGGTGTTCCCCGTGGTGAGTATACGCGCCTCAAGCGTAATTGTTCCACCATGGCAATTTTTAAGACAAGAGCGGATGAACTTAGGGACAGATTGTCCCAGAGGGGCTACAGCTCCAGGACCCTTAAGGCTGCTTATCACAAAGCTTTACGGACCCTAAGAGAAGAACTCATCCTGCCACACCGAAGGGAAACTAAACCCAATAGAACAAGATTCATTGGGGATTTTTGCGCACAAGCACTCGGAATAACTAAGCTATTAAAAAGGCATTCTCATATCCTGTTAAGTGATGAGGTCTTCTCTAAAGCTTTGGGGGGTTCCATCAGCATGTGCTGGAGACGAGCTCAGAACATTAAAGATTGCCTGGTGGACAGCTTTCTCAAACCACTACAACGCAAATCATTGACCACTAGGGAATGCCACCCATGTGGTAGGTGTAAGGTATGTAGGCATGTAGTAGTCACCCGGGAAATTTAGGACAAGTACGGGAAAACCCATAAAATTGATCAATTCACTAATTGTGAAACAACTAATGTTGTATATTGTTTGATATGTCCCTGCGCCAAAAAATATGTAGGTAAGACTACACGGAGATTTAAAGTGCGTCTCCTTGAACATGTCAACTCAATACGTAACAGCACTAAGGACCTGGACAGGTTCAAGCCCCTTACACCAGTGGCTAGACACTTCCATCATACCCATCAAGCTGATGCCAAGGGCTTACAAGCCTTTATTTTGGAAAATTTTATTCCATCTCCCAGAGGTGGGGACTTGAATGCAACTATCTTACAGAATTAACTAAAATAGATTTTTCTGTTAGACTTCATGGCACCGAAAGGACTTAATGAGAGCATGACTTTTACACCATTCTTATAACCTAGTATCATGACCTCTGACTCCTTGTCAGGTTATTTATACCTTTTACTTACCTTGATTTTCTTACTTACGCTTCTTTGTCCCTTGTTTTTATCATGTTACTTCCCATTAATTGATTTGCCTCTCCCCTCACAGGGTTAATGAAACTGCTTATCTGGTTGGCTGTTAGGGCATGTAAATACGTGATCAGAACCTTTGACCAGCAGCCCTCCCAGTGGAAGCTCGTTGCGAAACGCGCGTAAAAGGAGACGCTGACCTGGCGGTCGCACCGCGTGCACCGGTACCCCGCTTCACTTGATCCCCCTCAAGCCATCTGAGATACCTAATGAAGACCGCGAGATCGTGAGCCTGATACTTCACGCCTGTTAAGAATAGGGAGGGTGAGTTACAGCTTGGAAAAGCGAAGCCTGACCATGAGGTTGGTAATGTGTTTTAGGGAAAGCACTTATCCGGAGTAGATTAGGCTGGTGCTCCCTCCTCATAGCACCTGGGACATTATTGTATATACTCCGGTTCTCCAATCTGATCTGCTGATATATAAGGCTGAGTATCTCTATGCAATATATCTATGATACTGTTATCGTATATTCTGATTTGCATCTATGACTTTGAATACTGTATCAATCGCTTGTAGGGGCATCTTATATTTTCGCTCTCAATTATCCAGCTATTACAGCTGATTAATACATTTTTGCAATTGTTTGGCATCACACACGTCTTTGTGTATTTTTGGGGAAAATATTTTGAGTGTATTTACAGTGCACAATAGTTAAACAGCTACTTGAACCCCTTCTGTGGGGCTCCCCCTTTTTTTTTTTGTTAGTTATACGCATGGAAAGATAAGGCTGCCTTTGGCCTTCTTAAGTCAGTTAAGAACATCAAAAACGAGGGCATGTCAAGGGAGTTGCTATGCGTATAAATGTGAACCCATTTGTTCTCTTCTCCTTTCTTAAGTGTGAATCAGGTCCAAAGTTCCTACAGGCTCCAGCATTCATGGGTGCCTGGGATGCAGTCTGTATTGTATGGAAGTCAGTTTGATGCAGTAGGAATTGCATAGTGGGGAGTCAGAGGTTGTCTGTATTGTTTAGTAGTGACGGATGAATTTCTTTTATTGTGGTTACAAGAATGGGTGTTCTATTTTATTACTCTATTTTGGGGCAGTGGCTCAGTGAGTAACATTTGTGCCTCAAAGCGCTGAGGTCATACGCTCAATTCCCGGACCAGGCTTTTTCTGTGAGGAGTTTGCATCTGGGTGCTCCAGTTCCCTCCCACATGCCCAATAACATGCTAATAGGTGAATTGGTTGTTATAAAAAAGTAACCCTCATGTATGTGTGTGGTAGGGAGTGCGGCTGCATTGGGATGAGTGAGGAGCCACAACAAGCGCCCTCCAACAGAGACCTTTACCCAAACCTATATCCAACCAAACCCATGCCCAGGCAAAATATCAGGTTTTATCATGCCAACTCATTATTTTTCCTTCTGAGTCCTGGAGACAAGAGTAGATGGCCAAATACCTGCTCAAATTTTAGTTTGAATGCTGGCTATTATTTATTATTATTATTAATAAGAAAAGAAGTGCAAAGAAACATGAAGTACAAACAAGGTAACACAAGGTCAAACAAGAGTTATAAGGGACGAGAAAAGCTGGTAGGCATTAATGTAGAGATGGGTTTTAAAAGCATGTTTAAAGTTTGCACGGGGGATTAGTGAGTAGCACTTGTGTCTCACAGCGCTGAGGTCATGAGTTCGATTCCTGAACTGGGTCTTATCTGTATGGAGTTTTTATATTATCCCCGTGTCTGTGTGGGTTTCCTCCGGGTACTCTGCCTTCCTCCCACACTCCAAAAACATCCTGGTAGGTTAATTTGCTGCTGAATAAATGGTTGTGGGTCCCCGCTAAGAAAGGGCCCTTTGCGAAAGGGCTGTTCTCTGCCAGCCAGTTCTGAACCCTAATTCTACCTTTCCATGACCCTAACCCTCCCTTCCCCGCAGCCTAACCCTAAGACTCCTATTCGAAATAGAGACAGCCCAAAAAGAACTTTCATCTGTTTCTACTTCTAAATGACAGCCTTTGTGTCATGGACTCCCACCAAAATAAATTAACCCTGGTGTTTGTGTATTTGTGTGTATGTATGTATTAGGGACCTTAGTATGTAGCTCTAATGGGACAGAGACTGATGTAAATGTGAAATACTCTCTGTAAAGCGCTTCATAGAAACTATATTAAAACCTATTAATAAATAAATAAATAAATAATATACATAAATAAGCTTTGTTGGCTGGTGGTGCTGGATAGTCTGACCAATTTAAGTTGAGAGAGTTACAGAGGAGGGGTCAGCACAGGATAAGTCTTGGAGAAGGGAATGAGATGAGGGGATGGGGGAGGAGACAGATCAAATGAGGAATACAGTGGGCACGAGCTATTGTTCACTGGGGCGAGGTCTTAAAGGCAGGGTTGCCGAATCTCCCGAAATTCAGGCAGTTCTCCCGGTATCCCAGTAAAGTCTGCAAATCTCCCACAGAGGCCTTTAGGCCATGGTTTCATGCAAACCCCGGCCTTAATTCATACCCCCCCCCCCTGCTTGGCAACACTAGTATTCATAATGTTACTAGGGACAGGGAGGGAATTGATGATGCAATTTACCTCATCAAGCCCCACCCCCATCCCAAGTAAAAATAAGAAAAAGGGGCCTTGATAGTCAGGGTGGGGCTTCTAGTTCAATTTGCATCATTAATTAAGCCCCTCTTGCATGCATCTATGGCTTCCTATGAAAAGTCGTCAACCCTGTAGGGATGACTGAATAATTGAGAGCTTTTAAAGGGAGGATGAGGATCGTAAACTGGATTATGTTGGGACAGGGGAGCCATTGAAGCAATTGTCCATGTACTATTCTGTCTATGTTTTGACATGTAGACGCAACCATAAAAAAGAGAACCCTAAAAAGGTCAAATGAACAACATAAATGATTTTATGACTAGAATTATTAAACAGCGCAAAGGAAAAATTAAGATGTTGCCCATATCAACCAAACAGATTCTAGCTCACATTCTCTAGTATGTCATAGGAAAGTGAAAGCTAGACTCTCATTGGTTGCTATTGGCGACATCTCCTCTTTTCCTCTTCTGCAGCTTAGTAAATCTGGCCCTTAACAGAATTTCTCATGCAAGCAAATAGGGCCTGATCCAGAGCTACGATGTTACACTGAGCGCTGTAGCGCTCAGCGTAACATCGCTGCTCT
>WWET01000473.1:500415-529260 GCA_011038615.1 Limnodynastes dumerilii | reverse complement strand
TAACTTTTTCCAACGTAACCGCTGTCATACGCACACGTACATATGGGCTGCACGAATTTACGCAGCTAAGCACGCCCATACTGTACACTTTAAATACCATCCCCCGCCTACTTCACGTATTTCACACGTATTTTCGAGTAACGTAAATTTGGCACTCCCACACGTAAGTATTTACGTGACACATACGTGAATGGCCCATACGTTCACAATTACGCTACGTGAATGTGCGTATTTTCTATGGTGCGTATGCACAGTGCGTTCTAAACAGAGATTTTACGTGTCCGCCACGCGTAAATTCGCTCCGACGCGTAGTTCTGGATCAGGCACTATATCTAAAATCCAAATTTGCCAAAAAAAAACCTCAAAACTTAAATTATATAAAAAAAATGTCCTTGAATATCCAGTTTAGGGATATTGGACCGGATTCACAGATCCGGTGTGAGTTAGGTGTGGACAGACCAACACCTAACTCACCCGTCCTGCCCCCACCCTGCCCCCCTTTTTAGGTACCTTATGGCACTAACGAGTGTCATAGGACTACTTTAACTATCTGTGCAATATCCATACAGACCCTAATCTAAATCCCTTCCCCCCTCCTACTTTTACCCAAACCCTCCCCGAGGCTGCATCTTTTTACCTAAAATACTCTGGCTTTATTTTATAGACCCCGGAGGCAATCTACGTAATCTACCGAAGTGGTACGTAAATTGCGTAAAGGACCTACGACGCATGCACAGCCTTTACTATACCTAATCTAAATCCCTTCCCCCCTCCTACTTTTACCCAAACCCTCCCCGAGGCTGCATCTTTTTACCTAAAATACTCTGGGCGGTCTTTATAGACCCCGGAGGCAATCTACGTAATCTACCGAAGTGGTACGTAAATTGCGTAAAGGACCTACGACGCATGCACAGCAGGTCCTTTACTATAGATACGCACCTGAGAAGCGACTGCTTCTTAGGTGTGAATTCGTCCCATTATATCTCCGGTTGCTTGTTTTGAGCACTGCAAAACGTCTATACTTGTGCTTTGTTATTGTGTAGATTTTGCCTACAGCTAATTTCTAGTTGCCAATCACTGTGTATAGGAAATGAGGGCAGGGAGATACATACCCCATGGCTGGCACAAGATGCGCCTCTTTCGACACAGCGACACCTGCATAAGTTTGGTATCTCTGTACTTTTTCCAGCTGGGAAACGTTGCCTTTTCTCTGTCTTGTTTCCCATGTGCTAAGTGCTTTTACTTTGTTATGACCACTTGTGAATGTTCTTTTTGTGCTGGTGCTGGTGATAACCTCTTCCTGTGAAGTCGGCTCTTTTGCCAGAGTTTCCCCAGTCTAATCTCCTTTGTATATCTCAGGGTGTTTAGTCAATGTCAGATCTGCTTCCCTGATGTCCCAAGATGTCCCCTATCTGATCAACTCTCCAAATGATTGGCAATTATAACCCATAGTTTCTCTTTGTGCAATGACTTGATTACTTGGCTCTGAGATAAATGGATATTTGTTGTATATTTGAGGAGAGTATGGGAAGCATAAGAAAGAATAAACTCCTTATGACTTCCAGGAATCCGATGGGATTTCATTATTAAGCTGTATCGTGTTATGCTATCAGCTCTCATGTTAATGCCAAATAGACATGAATGATGATAAACACCCGGCTGCTCTTATTACCAACAGGCAGTCAAGCAACCAAGGGGAGTATTACCAGGGTGAAGGGGAGGAGTTTAGGAGGTATAATAGGGTAGTTCTGCCTCTTTGCCAGGAATCTCTCCCTCCCTCCCTTTAGTTGTATTTACTAATATGTCATTTTATTTTCAGATGGGGCGTAGGTTGGTGGTAGCGGTGGGGTTATCAGCGAAATATCTGGCGCTAGGTAGAGTGATAAGTAGACATCGGATTATATGCACTATCAAAATGCCAAAATATGCATGCAAATATGCACTAAAAAAGGGCAAAATATGCACAAAATATGCACAATCAAAATACTATTTATTATTAGAATTAACGTTTATTTTCACAATATATGGGAAGCAGTACTCACATGTTGATCGATCTGGTATTTTTTTGATGAAGGTATTCGCTTGTCACAAACCTTGCAGAAAATCACGGTGCCATCAATGGTAAATTGGCCTGGGTCATTTTTTATCCAAGATTCCATTAAAGTCTGGGTATTTTGTTTCACTGGCGGCATTCTTTCAACAAAAATACGATTTTCGTAGGTTAACAAACACAGCGATCAATTGAATGACAAACAATTGAATTGCGTGAAGCAACGAGTGCCGTACTCCCTTCCCCCCACACGCCGCATCCCGCCAACGCTTTCGCCTAGTGCGAGCCAGCAGGTCGGGTTAAGTGCGCTTGTCGAGTGCATGTGAGGCGCACGTCACTGGCTGCGGCCCGCCACCATTCCCGCGTAATACAACACTCCTAACACATTTAACTACTGAAATAAGCTCTGTCACTGAAAAAGTACTAAAATATGCAATAACGCTGTAAAAATAGCCTTTTGTGCATTTGCATATGCAAACATGCAAATACATATAATCCGATGTCTAGTGATAAGGTATGGTACAGGGGAGACACACCCTACAAGCTGAAGCAGGAAGCTTATACCGGGGTGTGCACTATGAAAGGGGAGAGTGTTCTCGCGTTGTTCATTATATTATATTTATAGATATACAGTGTATATTTATTTATTTATTCTATATTATTATTGATGGGTGTGAGTGCATGCTGGGAATGGAAAGTCAGCTGTTGGTAGTTTAACGATATCTGTTTAGAAGAGAAGTCAAATTTTAGGGAACTTCTAAACCGCAGTCGTGCCTTAGTGAGTTTAACTCATATGTTTAAAGTGAAATAAATATTTTGACAAACACAAGTACCGTAAATAATATTGTTTGTCTTTAGTATGTCTTTGGTGCAAAACAACACAATGGCTCGATCCAGATCTTAGCGTAAACGGTCGTGCATCCTGCGTTCTGTACTTCTATGCTGTGTAATGGACGGATTGATACCTGTAATCCACATGTGCAAGTAAACGGGACATCTGGATGGGAAGTAAATAGCGGCACGTGGCGGACAGGCACAAAGCAGCGAGCTCTCTGCTGCTACTATGTCTCCAGATGCGTTCTGTGAGTGCAGCGTTATGTGTGTGAAAGGCTTACACACTGTTATCAGTAGAACGGAAGCCTCAGGTGTAGTGTTTATGCTGTAAAGCCATGGAAAAAGCAATTTACAGGAAAATATGAAAATATCAAATATTCTTATCATTTTTTTTTACTATACTCTAGAAAAAAGCAACAACAACCACATAATACACAAGCAGAGATTCCATATCTGTTTAGTATATTTTCCTGGACAGCAATCAAGCTCAGGGGTACTATATTAGCTGATGAATGGTTCCCTCCATGGCTTAGACCTGCAGTAGGTGCACATTTTCCAACGTAAAGTAACATTTGTTACCTCTGCGTTCTGACCAGGATCACTCGCCTCTACACGCCCCTCAGAGCCTAAGCCACGGACACTGAGATCTTCAGTTCTAAGCATGCGAAGCAGCCAATCACGCAGAGAAACGCCACGCCAATCCTTATTTTGTTGTGTTTGGTGGAAGAGAACAGGAAACCCACTGTGGACTGTGCAGTCTGAGAGTCTGAGGTGCAGCTAAACTTTCCCAAACTTGAGTGTTTATTAAAGTAGTAATACTACTAATAATCATATAGGCCCGGATTCACAGTACCGGACGTATAGCATATACATCCGTAGTTTGCTACTGCGCATGCGTAGTAATTTTTTTACGTAATCTACGTATCTTTTCATTACTTAGATTGCATATAAGCTATACGTCCGGTAGTGTGAATCTGGGCCATAATGATAATAGTGCGAAATGCGCAACTAAAAAATATATACTTACAATATCAAGGTATTACACAATGTAATACACAGCAAACTCTATTCTAGAATGAAAGTCAGGATGAATGGATTCATGAATACAGAAATACTGCACAGGGAGCATAGAATAAGTCTGTCATAGCTATGAGCCAGTATAATTAAAGCAGGTAAAAGTCTGCAAGCTCGCCATAGATATTATAGAAAGAAATAATGAATCATTCTATCTGCACAGATAAAAAAATGCTGTTAGATCATAGAAACATAGAAAGTGACGGCAGATAAGAGCCACATGGCCCATCCAGTCTGCCCTGTTGCCTTTTTAAAACTATACTGAACCTAAACCCTATTTACCCTCAATTTAGTTTGAGATTTAGGATATCCTTAAATTTATCCCAAGCATGTTTACACTGTTCTACTGTGTTACCCTCAACCACCTCAGATGGGAGAATATTTCACTTATCTATCACCCTTTCAGTGAAGTCTTCTGCACATTTCCTCTGAATCTACCACCCTCCAGTTTATATTCATACCCTCGTGTTCTATTACACCTCTTCCTCTGAAAAATGCCGCCCTCCTCTAGCCAGTCACAACCCTTGATATATGTGAAAGCTGCTATCATGTCCCCCCTCTCCCTTCTCTGCTCCAAGCTATACATGTTTAGTTCCTCTAGCCTTTCTTGGTATGATTTGTGACACAGGCCATGGACCATTTTAAGTCTTCTTTGCACAGTCTCTAATGTATTTATGTCTTTCTGGAGATATGGCCTCCAGAACTGAACTCTAGTATTCTAGGTGAGGTAGTACCAATGATCTATAAAGGGGCATCACTACTTCTCTCTATTGCTACTAATTGTTGCTGACTTCCTATTTCTTCTCTCTCTGAGACCTCGGAGGGAAGAAAGAGATACTAGTATGGGAGAGGGACTGGATGGCACAATTTAGGCAAATTACGCCCTGAATCCCCCCCATCTGTCCAGCATTGATACTATTCATAGTGTTACTAGAAATAAGGGGGAGTTTGATGACTCAAATGATATTCTCAAGTCCCACCCAATATCTACTAAAACTAGGATTTTAGATGGCCATATACTGGGAAGATTACCAATCCCAGCAGGAGGTGGCCCAATTAATGAAATGATTTCCCACCAGGAAAAGGTCCCATTATTGGTGCCATACATCTCTCCTGCTAGGACTGATAATCCTAACACAGGAAAAGGAGCCTTTTGGTGAGCTAATGGCTCCCTTAAGCAGGGGTAGAGGCTTGAGACAGTGATTTGCATTAAATCGGCGCCTCAAGCCCATTACAAGAGATTTGCTAGCTCTCGTGGGACACCACAAGAAATGCCTGACAACTCTGCGTTACATATACCCAAAATGTACTGTTTTACTCAGCCTTTAGTCACCTGTGTGGATCTGTGTCCATACGACAGCTAATCAACATGGAACCACTAAAACCGTTGTGAGTCCCCGCTGCTAAGACTCGCATTGCAAATTTTTTTTAATGAATAAGTGAGTATGCGATTTTCACACTCACCCATTAATTTTTGGAAGCGCCGCCGCCAGGGACTTAGGGTTAGGCTGCATGGGGGGGACTTATGGTTAGGCTGTGGGGTGGACGACAATTAGGGTTTGGGTTCCTGAGCAGGTTGGAGGAAACTCACCTTTCAGAGCACCGTGTTTGGTGGTCTGGGGATCGATTGTTATGCCTCATCGAGGCATAAGCAATCAATATCCCAGCCAGTCCTTTTCGAAAATAGGGACGTTGGCTAAGTGGACCCACACTCCACAAAAACCCACCCCTACTGTAAAATTTTAATGAGCCGACGCGTCGAACGAATCTCCCGGCGTATGGAACTCAGATGCGTTACATATGTCAGGCGCATGCGCACCTCTTCCCAGACACCTGACTTACGTACTTTGTGTTCGTAAATTTAGTGTTTGACAAAGGTCAGGATCTGGCCCAAAGATATATGCAATAGAAAGGCTGACCACTGGATGTAGTTCAGAAATATTAAATATATACAATAAGAAAATAAGAAAATAACAATGAACGTGACACAGCCATAAAACAGGCAAGTTTATTTTTACTACAAATCATTTCCTCTCTCTATAAAGCCATTGTTCTCTATCTATGTCCTGGTCTCCAGCCATTGTACTGTACTTTTAAGCTTTTCTAAATGCAGTGCAATAGTTTATGATCATTTTAGAAGCATTTAAACTTTGCTTTCTGTCAGTCTCTTCCAAAAATGTGTGACTCTATTCTGCTTTTATTGACCCAGACCTGGAGCCATTTTTTCAGTCATTGTGCCATAAATCAAGAGGGTGGTGTGGGGGAGGGGGATCTTGCTCAGTTTTTATTGGTGTCCAGACAAGGAAGGACAGAAGTAATCATCTGTCCACCCCCTGTGGATTACAGATTACTATGTGAAAATGTAAAGGGGATTGTAAACCTGATTCAGAATCCAGAAAGTCCTCCATAGCGGAAGCGAAATAACGCAAGAGCGATCCTATATTCCGTACCTGCGACGGTAGTTCACTCTCCTTACACGCATAGGCGTATCTGTAATGAGTGCAGGGTGCTCAGTGCACACCGGCCCCTCAGAACAAGGGGCCCTGTGGCATTCATCCGGCACATTAGGGTTGGAAGGGGGGGCCCACTCGACATCTATTTCTTCCCTCCAAGACCACTCTTCCCCTGCGGTGGGACTGTCCCGATTCTCGGGCCGCAAAAAGGGGCGGAGCTTAAAACGGCCTGTGAATTGGGACAGTACTGTCTCAAGGTAAGGGGGGGCCATATGTACAAATCCTGCACAAAGGCCCCCTCACTTCTTAAAACGCCCCTGCTTACACGTGTGGCACCTCCGCACCCTGCCTTAACTCTTACACATGCCCCCCTCTTAAAATGGGGCTGCCACGTAATAAAGAACCATACGTAAGTGCTTAACCAAGCCCTTACTGTACTATTTAAAAAAAAACTCAGCCCACATGTGTTCATGCTCTATGTATGGCGGGTCATCACGCCCCAAATGCTTACAGTACATAACCCAGAATTATTCGCAGTGCATGCTGATGTGTAACCACCATGTGTATGCTTGAACATAATTCTATATGGAAAGTTACAAAGCATCTCTTACATTTATACTCATGTTAGCTTTGACTTTATAGCTCTACACATATTGACCAGAGGAACCTATCATATCCTTAGGCAGCCAGTCAAGGTCAAAGCAGAATCTCTGAACAGCAATTGTTCTTCTATGTCAGCTGCTATGGGCAACATCTTCACATTTCCTTTCCTGCAGCTTAGTAAATCTGGCCCACAGTGTGTACCAGTGGTGTAACTAACGTTGGTTTTGTAGGGCACGTACCCCAGGTTCCGATGGTGCCCAGCTGATGTGGGCGCAATCGGAGCCTTAGGACATGTCCTACATAAACTCATAATAGTCATACCACCAGCGCTGCACTGACCCTGTATAATAACGCTGCGCAGAGAGGAGCAGAGAGGAGAGTGGGTGGCCCGCCCGGCACCGTGACCCGCCCCTTCCTTTCATCTCAGTTGCTAGAGTTACTCCAGTGACTGAGTCAATCATTACAGGAGGCAGGAAGTGCCGCCCACTCTCCTCTCTGCTCCTCTGCGCAGAATTATTAAAGAGTGACAGCACAGCACGGGTGGACGGTTGGTTGTAGTGACTTTTGTGAGTGTATAACTATATATCTAGTGACTGAGATGAAAGGAAGGGGCAGGATCAGACTGGCTTGACATGGAGGGGGAAATCAGACTGGCTGGACATGGAGGGGGCAATCAGACTTGGTGAACATGGAGGGGACAATAAGACTAGCTGAGCATGGAGGGGGGTAATAAGACTGGCTAGACATGGAGGGAGCAATAAGACTGGCTGGACATGGAGGGGATAATAAGACTGGCTGGACATGGGGGGGCACAAAGGCTGAATTGGCACATAAAAGGGGACAATAAGGCTAAATGGACACACATAAAGATGGGACAGTAAGAGAAGGAAGAAGGATGAAAGCAAAGAATAATTAAAGGAGATTAAAAGTGTTGAAATAGATAGGCTTGGGGAGTCATGGGGGGGCTATTTGGAGGCTGTAGAGACATGAGGGGGGTTATTTGGAGGCTGGAGATACATGATTGGGATTATTTGAAGGCTGAAGAGACATGATGGGGATTTTTGGAAGATGAGGTGACATCAAGGGGATTATTGGAAACTAGGGAGACCGGAGGGGGTTATTAGAATCCTGGAGACAACACATGGAGTATGCATTGAAAGGCCTAGGAGGAGAGGTGGGAGGGGGATTATTTGGAGGCTGAAGAGACATGAGGGGGATTATTTGGAGGCTGGGGAGACATGAGAGGGATTATTTGGAGGCTAAAGAGACATGAGGGGGATTATGTGGAGGCTGAAGAGACATGTGGGGGATTATTTGGAGGCAGGAGATACATGATGGGGATTATTTGGAGGCTGAAGAGACATGAGGGGGATTATTTGGGGACTGAGGGGAGACATGAGGGGGATTATTTGGAGGCTGAGGGGAGACATGAGGGGGATTATTTGGAGGCTGAAGAGACATGAGGGGATTATTTGGAGGCTGGGGAGACATGAGAGGAATTATTTGGAACCTGAAGAGACATGAGGGGGATTATGTGGAGGCTGAAGAGACATGAGGGGGCTTATTTAGAGGCTGGGAAGACATGAGGGGGATTATTTGGACACTGGGGAGACATAAGGGGGATTATTTGGAGGCTGGGGAGACATGAGGGGATTATTGGAAGCTGGAAATACATGATGGGGTATATTTAGAGGCTGAAGAGACATGAGGGGGATTATCGGAAACTGGAGATACATGAGGGGGATTATTGGAAGGCTGAAGAGACATGAGGGGGATTATTGGAAGATAGGGAGATATCAGGGGGATTATTGGAAACTGGGGAGACATGAGGGGGTTATTAGAAACCTGGAGACAACACATGGAGTATGCATTGAAAGGCCTAGGTGATGATTTCTATGGACACTGACAACATGGATCTTGTGTACCAGCTGTTTTCTTGGGTTGCCATGATTGCTGATGCCGTTTGGCCGTCACTTCCTGATAACGATGGGCTTCCGACCGGCAGCTGTAATGCAGACATGTTTGTATGCAGACTTGATTGGCAGCGGCATGGTAAGTATTAACTTTAAGCCTCGGCTTCCTTTGTGTTGTGGTTACAATCATACCTATTACATACCAAGATGGGAAGGTGAGATAGAACAAAAGGGGGATAGCTAAATTCTTAGCCCCCCCCCCACCCATAAACTAGCTGTGACACCCCATATATATTTATCAATAAAAAATTACGGGGGGGGGGCACATTTTTGGTATTATTTGCCCCGAGTTCCATTTACCCTAGTTACGCCCCGGCCTTATTCTTCAGATATTCTTGCATACAGAGTTGGCTAAATCACGCAACAAGGATGGGTTCAGGCATTCAGAATAGCTGCAGGGGGCAGCGTATAGAGGTTCTGTGCAGATCTGTGTGTGTACGGACACATAACCGATCACTTAAGAGTTCACTCCCCTCTTCTGCGCGGACTGCCAGATTTACGTGCATATGTATCACATGCGGAGGTCCTGATACAGTAAATCTACATACGATGCAGGATTGTTGCAGCCTGTCTTTTGTAGCTTCCCAATTTCATTTTAATTACCTGTTCTGCGATGTCTAGTGAATTCTTTCCACGGTGATGTCAGCAGCTGCAGAATATTTCCCTTCTGTACAGGTGAAAACACAGCAAGCATGTAATGTAATGTAATAGTCCTGGTATTTTAATCCTATTGGAAAAAAAGTGGAGAAGACCACCGTTTGTTGAAGCTCACAACCCTATTGTCACCATATAAAACAAATAAGGAGAGCAAGGTTTTTAGGAGTCCAGCACTGAGGAAATGAGCCATTTCTGCTGCAGTTGTTCTATATGCCATAAAATTGGGATAGAACATACTGTATATGCACAAAAAAAGCTCTGTCCTTTGTAAACAGACCCTTCTGTCTCTATGTCCAACCTACACAGTAGTAGTAGTAGAGCAGTCATGTGTAGATGAGGCTGGAGTCAAGCCTAGTGCATCTGACACCTCTACAAAGCGGTCAAGCTGTCAGCCTATAGTTGCTGTTTCTAAGCCAGCTCGCTCTACATGTAACAGCTCAGAGGCTGTAAAGGTCGGAAGGTTGGGAGAGTGCACTATCTTTTAAAGGAAAACAAATAATGTAAGAGGACTTGGTGACAGGACACTTCAATAACCCTCATGGATGTCTGTTCTGAAATCTGTGGTGGAATTTCCAGTTTTAAAGCATAAAAGGCTTACTCCAGTTCATTAGAAGTCTGACAGTCCATGGTCATTAATCTGATTACCATGCTGTGGTATGTCATGACAATTTGATGGTTTACTAAAGTAAAATTTGGCCTCTTTTTTTTCTGGGGGAAAAAAAATATATGGAATATTTTCTCAGGTGGAACATTAATTATAAAATGAATTCTAGTTGACATGAAACTTGGTGTATAACCAGAGACAATAGACGTAGATGTTTTCCAGAGAGTGTAAAAGCACATTCCACCACTACTGATCAGTGTAGCCCTGTCCCTTCTATACAGTGCCACAATTGTGGTTGCATCCTATGATTAGGTATTGTAGGGCACAAACAGGGGCATGTGAAGGGCTGTCCAGCTATTCTGGGTTTCCTGGAGAACTCAAGGGTTCCGGAGTCTTTTGGACACTCTGGGCCTGATTTGTAGTTAGGAGCTCCAAAAAAAGTATGTTCTTTTCACAAACCAATTTGTAAAGTGAAGGATAAAAATGAAATGCCTTTTTTGTATGTATAGAAATATTGGCTGATGGAGTCAGAGAGATGGGTAAACTATTGTCAGAAGGTGGCACACACTGGGAAAGGGGTAGGATCTCCTTGACAGCCAGCCAATCAGCTGTGGGACTCCTGTCGAGAATGAGAGGAAGTTCGTGCAACCAATCAGTGCCAAGATTGACATAAGGCCTATACTGCCAATCAGCTGCACCGGCCTTCTGTCAATCTCAGCAGCCCTTCCTTTTCAGCCTTGATTATCAGTCACAGCAGGAGAGGTGATTGGCATAGTTATCTGGACATTTCCCTATTGGAAAATTGTCCCATTTATCAGATCACTTCCTGCTGTGAGTGACAATTGAGGCAGTGTATGGCCAGATCCTAAGACCCAATTTTGCTGTATTTGGATCTCTGGACCTAGCATGAGTGGGGTTCAAATAGTGGATCCCTGCTTAACTGTACATCCTTTGTGAGTGCTTCCGTAACCACTCCCATTGCTTGCACAGAGTTTTTAACCCAGCCTTATGTGTTTCGGTATTGCAAGTCTGGCTTGGTATGCAGTACGATTCCACACCTATACCATAAATTGTAATAATAAGCCCCTCCCCCTGAAATAAGACTGAGTAAATTAAGCTCTCATTTGGTTGCTCAGATATGTGCAGATCGCAATATATATTTTTAAGGATATTGGGCCGGATCCAGAACTACGTCCGTCTTCCATAGACGGACGTAATTCAATGAACAATAGCTACTGCGCATGAAAGTTCTGGATTTACCCCATTAAGGATATTTTTAAGAAGAAATTGCAAATTTTCATGGGCTTATGGCAATCTTACACTCAGAATGACACAGTCTTGCAATTTATAATAATGAATAAATAATGATAATTAATCATATGAACAGCATAGTCACACAGTGAGTAGCAATTGTGTCTCACAGCACTGGGGTCATGAGTTCGATTCCTGGCCTTATCTGTTTGTAGTTTGTATGTTCTCCCCATGTCTGCATGGGTTTCCTCCCGGACTTCTAAAACATGCAGGTTATTTGGCTGCTGAATAAATTAATCCTAGATTGTGTATATATGTCTGTATTAGAGACCTTGGAATGTAGCTCCAACTAGGTAGGGACTGATGTGAAATCTTCTCTGAAAGCATACATAATCTGATAGCGCTATATAAAATCGTGTTAATAAATAAAACAAATTATAACTTAATAATGAATAATAATAACAAGTTTTCTTTCCAAGTTCCAGGTCCAGGGAGTCACAAAATCGCTGATAGTGTGTTTAGTGGAGGTAGCCCAAACATTACTCTTACACACAGGCTCATTGCCCTTGAGGGCATTTAATGAATCTCATCCAGTCCAAAAGTGTGCCTTCACCACACTCCGAGAAGTATCTGCTAGCTGTGTACAACAGGTAAAACAGCTGTTCTGAGGGTTGTTGTGACGATCAATAAATAGCTGCCAACTAGATGGACGGTTCTATAAACAAAGATACTATTCTGGGTGCATGGTACAGCTCTTGAAAAGAAAAACACATTAAAAAGGCCAAGAGGTCATTTTTTATCATTTTTAATGTATTGACATTTGAAGATCAAAGACTGCTGAGGAAGCTGCTGGGAGAAGGAGTCTAGACCTGATAGATGTGAAGCCTTTTTCTTGGTTCTTGAAGTAAATGTGAGGGTGTGAACCTGGTATCTCTGTGATGACACTAATTACAATGTACAGCAGCATCCAGTGTCTGAATCAGCAGATATGTTACACCTTTGTTTGAATGAGCAGGGAAGGAACAAGGAACAACTCCAAATAATTGTGGAATAGGAAAGCACAGCCTCATCCTTTTACAGTAAAGGAAGTTGTGTGAGAGTTTTATAGCATGACATGGAGATTTGTGAAAGTCCGGGAAACAGATGAACAGCGTCCAGATATTTGGGTGTTTCTTGTGTATTGCACTAATCAGACTTTTGTTGTATTATAGCGTAAATGCCAGAAAATTACTTCACGTGTAATTGATTAATGGGATCTGGACAGTACTTTTGAATCTCCAGAAATTTGGTTCATAGAACAATAACAACTTATTTTTTCAATATCGGTTTAAATAAATGAAATTATATAATATACATATTTAAGATATATAAATGGCACCATAAGCAATCACCATCCACTATTGACCACATACAGAGATTCGGTTGTCCCCAGTTCAGCTTAGTTTGGCTTAGGTTGGTTAAGGGTTCTTGGGGTTATGGTGAAGAGTGAGGGCAGGCCCCATTCATTAGGCCCATGTCGGGTCTTTAGGGCCTCTAGCCTAAGGGTAGACTTATTAGTACTTGTACCTGGTTAGCTCCCTAGTCTTGCCTACGAGACTGATTAATAGAAGTGCCCGTTTTGACCTGTCCAGCTTGACCACAGTCGAGATAGTCGCTTCTGGACCCTAGCTGAACATCAAGCAATAATTACCAGCCGAAGCTAAGTATTCTGCTTAAATCTTTATTAAATATTATAGGTGATTAAGAATTGTCTTGTGTTGTCTTTCTTTCGGGTATTGAAGGAACCCTCAAGTTCCATCAGAAACAGTGTGTATGGTAAAGAGCTGTCAGGCTTGGACATCCATTCTGGTCTATGGCCTTGGGATAAGGACTGCTAAGGGTCTGAGAAAGAGAAAACCTGCTATATGTGGTTTAACTGCTCCAATATTGTATAGACAAAAAATACTTTATGTGTTGTCAAGCCAGACAGACAAGGGACTGTATTCGAAGGTGAGGTGAGCGTGCACCCATAACATTATATCCGCAATGGAGTGCAGCTGACCGATGCTGCGCTCCATGTTGATCAGAGCCTCACCATATAGAAGATACGCATAGGTGGTATACAGAGGCATGTAAAGTGTACAGTAAGCCATTACGTATGATGCAGCATTCCGTACGGAATACTTAAGGTAGAGTCCTGCTGGGGGATACACAATCCACACAGAGGAGAGAGTGCCCTGATCTCCTATATGCGGACCTGTAGATCACAAAGTGCGTGTGATAGCCTCCACAGCGGAGACTAGTGACGGAATTACAGGGTTATTATGAATCCGGTCCAAGGTCTTTATTTTATTTTCTCTGCATTAATAAGACTGTATGGAGTCAGCTGAGCCAGAAAACCTGGACTGTGCACTACCCTCTACGCCAGGAGACATGTACCCCTAACGCTGTTCTGTATAGACACAAGACTCAGCACAAGCTTTTAAACATACAATCTGTGTGTACATGAGTGTGTACAGATATAGGGTCAGATCCAGACCTATGTGTTTTCTGTACGCACGCAGGTCTGGCAGTCCATATGGAAGAGGGGAATGGACTCTTCTGTCCCTGTCACTTCCCTCTCTTGTCTAGATTTTTATGCACTTACAAAACCAGATGGCTACGTTCCATGCGCCTGGAGAACCGCGGCGTAACACGGATGTCGGGTGTCTTCATAAGTATGAATCTGGCCATAGTTATGAAATGTATATCAATGTTATATGTATATTCATTTAGGCCCTGATTCACACTTAAGAGTGAGAGTACCGCACCTTATTATTATTTACTATTATTATCGCTTATTTATAAGACGCCTCAAGGTGTCCGCAGCACCGTACAAAATACAACAACATACAGTACAGACATACAGGGCAGGGATGGACAGCATAGTACATAATAATATACAGTACACACATACAGGACAGGGATGGACAGCATAGTACATAATAATATACAGTACAGACATACAGGACAGGGATGGACAGCATAGTACATAATAATATACAGTACACACATACAGGGCAGGGATGGACAGCATAGTACATAATAATACACAGTACAGACATACAAGGCAGGGATGGACAGCATAGTACATAATAATACACAGTACAGACATACAAGGCAGGGATGGACAGCATAGTACATAATAATACACAGTACAGACATACAAGGCAGGGATGGACAGCATAGTACATAATAATACACAGTACAGACATACAAGGCAGGGATGGACAGCATAGTACATAATAATACACAGTACAGACATACAAGGCAGGGATGGACAGCATAGTACATAATAATACACAGTACAGACATACAAGGCAGGGATGGACAGCATAGTACATAATAATACACAGTACAGACATACAAGGCAGGGATGGACAGCATAGTACATAATAATACACAGTACAGACATACAAGGCAGGGATGGACAGCATAGTACATAATAATACACAGTACAGACATACAAGGCAGGGATGGACAGCATAGTACATAATAATACACAGTACAGACATACAAGGCAGGGATGGACAGCATAGTACATAATAATACACAGTACAGACATACAAGGCAGGGATGGACAGCATAGTACATAATAATACACAGTACAGACATACAAGGCAGGGATGGACAGCATAGTACATAATAATACACAGTACAGACATACAAGGCAGGGATGGACAGCATAGTACATAATAATACACAGTACAGACATACAAGGCAGGGATGGACAGCATAGTACATAATAATACACAGTACAGACATACAAGGCAGGGATGGACAGCATAGTACATAATAATACACAGTACAGACATACAAGGCAGGGATGGACAGCATAGTACATAATAATACACAGTACAGACATACAAGGCAGGGATGGACAGCATAGTACATAATAATACACAGTACAGACATACAAGGCAGGGATGGACAGCATAGTACATAATAATACACAGTACAGACATACAAGGCAGGGATGGACAGCATAGTACATAATAATACACAGTACAGACATACAAGGCAGGGATGGACAGCATAGTACATAATAATACACAGTACAGACATACAAGGCAGGGATGGACAGCATAGTACATAATAATACACAGTACAGACATACAAGGCAGGGATGGACAGCATAGTACATAATAATACACAGTACAGACATACAAGGCAGGGATGGACAGCATAGTACATAATAATACACAGTACAGACATACAAGGCAGGGATGGACAGCATAGTACATAATAATACACAGTACAGACATACAAGGCAGGGATGGACAGCATAGTACATAATAATACACAGTACAGACATACAAGGCAGGGATGGACAGCATAGTACATAATAATACACAGTACAGACATACAAGGCAGGGATGGACAGCATAGTACATAATAATACACAGTACAGACATACAAGGCAGGGATGGACAGCATAGTACATAATAATACACAGTACAGACATACAAGGCAGGGATGGACAGCATAGTACATAATAATACACAGTACAGACATACAAGGCAGGGATGGACAGCATAGTACATAATAATACACAGTACAGACATACAAGGCAGGGATGGACAGCATAGTACATAATAATACACAGTACAGTCTGCCCCCAACCCCCCCCCCCATTGTTAGGTACCTTATGGCACTTAAGAGTGCCATGGAGCTACCTTATCTTACCGTGCGGAGTTTCCTTCTTAAGAAGAAAGCTACGCAAGGACAATGCCTCTCCCCGCCCTCCCCGGGGAATCTAAACCCCTCCCCCCTCCCACTTTTACCTAAACACTCCCCGAGGTGGCATTAGCACGCCTCCTTCTAACAAAACTACCTGTACGTTACGTAGATTGCTTAAATGACCTACTACGCATTTCGGAAAAATAGGCACTTAAGAAGCACAAGCTTCCTAAGTGTGAATCCTTAAAAAGAAATCTAAACCCCTCCCCCCTCCCACTTTTACCTAAACACTCCCCGAGGTGGCATTAGCACGCCTCCTTCTAACAAAACTACCTAATTGGTACGTAGATTGCTTAAATGACCTACTACGCATTTCGGAAAAATAGGCACTTAAGAAGCACAAGCTTCCTAAGTGTGAATCAGGACCTTAAAAAGACTAAATATGCAGATATTTTGCAGCCTGACCTTTGTAAAATGCTGGAATTTGTCATTCAATTACGTTGCTCATTCCTGTTTCCAAGATGAAGTGGTAAAGGCTAAATTAATTATTTAACTTATAAGGAAAAGCTTGCATAATATTACTTACATAATTTGTTTATGCAAAGTGTGTTTATTCCACATCTGTGATGCTGACAGACGGCTTCAGTTTTCTCCTTTCTGCTTTCGTAGAGCAGGCTCGTGGAAACAGCTATTACCAGGCAGCCTGTTTCATCCTCTCATTTTTAAAGCTTTAATTGCACACAGAAATAAAAGACGTATTTTGGAATCTATGAAGTTGGGAATATCAGTTTCTTTTTCATAGAGTAAATTGTAATTATGGGAGATTGCAATTCAGGGTTGCCATTCTCACCCCTACAAATGTGAATTATTTCTATTCCCTCTTTTCCTTTCCATGTTGCATAGAAAGCCAGACCTCCTATTATTTGGTTAGGGTGAGCTGGTTAATCTATGTACACCAGTGTATTGAACTGATGCATGTTGTCCTGTGGAACATCTATGTTGAGTATCACATACTTAAACTTTAAAGGAGCCTTTTGTACAGGTTGACGAGAGTGTTGGTTCCCGTCCTTCTCTCCCAGCCAGTTCGGAACTGGCCTGGCAAACGATTGCACTAAGAGGCATAGCAATCGAACCCTGGAGCACCGAACACGGTGCTCCAAAAGGTAAGTAACTATTCACTATACACTTCTTAACCCTAAACCTAAGCTTGCCCCCCCCCCCACACAGTCTAACCATAAGTTACTCACCTCTCCGGTGGTCCCGTGGTGGAGCTTCCAAAAATGAATGGGTGAGTATGTAATTGCATAATCACTCGTTCATTTAAAAAAAATCACTGTCATTCGAAATAGAGACAGCCAAAAAGCAACTTTCAGCTGTCCCTGCTTCGTAATGGTAGAGGCTTGCATCGGTTGGGAATGTGGGTCCCCGTTGTGAACAGCCCTACTTCAATAAGGCCGTTCTCTCCCAGCCAGTTCCAAACTGGATGGACAAACGATTGCTTATGCCTCTAAGAGGCATAACAATCGATCCCTGGAGCATCGAACACGGTACTCTGAAGGGTAAGTAACCATTCTTCGCAATGACAGGCATCGGTGCGGGAAATTGCACCCATTGGCAACAAAGAAAGCGTAGACAAGGCACACATTTTAGATGTATGGGAATAGTATTGGATTTGTTTATCATGCGATGATGGACCCAGGCAAGCAAAGCTATACTGAGATAGTCAGAACCCCCTCCCCCTTTAATTTTTATTCCACCCTCCCCCCATGTATTTAATTTTAGGAAAGCCTGAGTCAAATGGTTAGCTCTGTCACCAGCCATGGTGTCTGCCTCCTTCATACCAGAGAGCTGCTCTGAATTGATGAGATCCTTGTCATGTTTTTAATGTCCAAAGTTATATGCTAATTCCTATTTATGGCCCACTTACATCCTATGTAATCATCTGAGAGGCTTGGACCACTGTAAATTCATTTAACTGAGACCTGTCATCATTCATTTATGTACATCCACTGGATAGGTTTATTCATTTCATGCAGTTATGCCGTTCTCTGTGTATTTGATGTCTGGTAACCTCCTTGGTGCAGAAAAGCCGAAGTCTCATCCACTTGAGCCACAGTAGGATCTTCTTGGCCTATTTTAGATCTGTGCTAATATTGAAATAACTGCAAAATGATCTGACCAACCATATACTAAGGTTGGTTACTTTTGGACTTTAGGGTAACAGGACACAAACTACTCTCTGACTGACACCGGTACCCACTGCTCTATAAAGATCTATGCGACATTTATTTAAGATGACCTTGGCTGCATAGGGGTGAATTTAGGAACGAGAGACCAGACATATGAAAGAAACTGGTGGGGGTTTTTTTGTTTTTCAGGTGTCTCTCTCCTTCCCAGAATTTATTGAAGCATGTCCAGACTCTGCTGTCCTATCCTTCTGTGTGTGGGAAAAGGGTTGTGAGATTCAACAATTTGAAAAGAGCTTGTTCTCCAGTAGGATCGTCATTCTGATCCTACTATTACAGATAGGACTTACCTTTACCCAGAACCCCCCTAGTGATCAGCTGCACACTCCATAACCAGTCATGTCAGAAGATTCAGGATTCTATACTTCTGTGTTTGCACAAACGGCCACCGCACATGCCCCGAAGAGAGGAACCCTGAAGATCCAACAATGACAGGAGGTTTGTAAACTCTGAAGATCCATCCAGCAGGATTGTTACAATAGCTGACGATTAGCCCATTTAAATGCCTCCCCCCCCACCCACTTTCACTTAACTTTCACTGACACGCCCATTCAGATGTATATCACTAAGCACGGATGTAAAGTCCGTGCATAATGGATTTCCGTGCCTAAAACCTACATAGCTTGCGTAAAAAAAGTTACTAGGCATGTGCAGTTCAACCGTGTCTAAAAATATGCAGGGGAAAAGTTGCAAAATCATAAATGTGAATCACTATCTTCAATACTCTGCATGCGGAATGAAAAGTTCAAAATGGTCAACCGTATGTAAGAGCTTTGAATAGTCTTCAAAGTCTTTCAAGTCCTAGGTGTTTGTGAGTTCCTTAAGCCTACTCTGAAGGTAAAGGTGGCTGGTGTAGGCCTTCGATTACATGTTTAGAGGGAACTCTAATGTTCTTCAGTAGTGATTTGCATGAATTCCCTTTCTCCTTCCTCATCCTGGTGTTATTCCTGTCCCAGTCTTGTATGGTATCCATTGTTGTGTCTGCGTCCTTTGTGTGTTTTCATTTGACCCCTGTAATTGACACCGACCAGACTGCCTCCCTATTCCAGATTGACCTTTAGATATTCTCCTGCGCACTCCAAACACCTGACCCTGGTCCATCTGCCTATTCTCTTCATTCACTTAATTACTGTTTCAGTTTTATGAAGTCCTTAAGTCATAAATTCTTTTTTGTATAATCTCCCAACCTACGACTGTGATTATATTTATAGGTTGCCCTAGGATTCCATTCTTCACAGCGACCCCCAGCTGATCCTTACAAAATAATACCCTTAGATTTATGGGTCTATTGCTCCTAAAATGTTATTAACTCTACTTTTTTATGTCCCTACAAGGTTAAATAAAGTCATATGACCCTATGCCCTGTGTCAGATATGGCCACACCGCTAGTAATTCCTTCTTTTGAGTCAAATAATGTGACCGTGTAGATTTGGCCATTGTCACCATTAATATGCCGTAGAGCTTCAATGCTTCGATTTACATGTTATCCTATTCACTCCGACCTCTTGTGTCTGGTGAGGAAATGACTCAATTACCAACAACAGGAATACAGGAAGAGGGAAATCTATTGTCACTTTCTTGTCATGTTATCTGTTTGTACTGAATAATAGATTTGTAGCCTTAACACAACAAAAACTCAATGTCTACGCTGAATGCAGATCTGCTCTTATTGGATGCCGTCCATTCTGCTAACGCGGGTTAGACATCCACGCATGATCTCTGCTAACCACTTTCCTCGTAGCAATGGACTTCCAATATCCATAGTCTATCTTAAGTTTCCCAACTGCAAAGTTATAAATATTTTATGGCAAAATGAAGATACACAAAAAGAGAATAGAATTTAATAGGGGTGTTTTTTTAATACCTGCTATGGAGATTTATGTGATTAGTGTTGTACATTTTCATTACTGCTTTATTAATGGGTTGTACAGAACACGCACACAAGTTTTGGGAGAAGCATTTTGTATTTTATCTGTTGGATCTTCCTTATACACAGAGCATCTGACACTCATAGGGCCGGATCCAGAGGTACAGCCGCCGCCGTAGTTATGGTGGCCGTATGCATAAGAGCGGTATATGTGCCATTCTGCGCATGCGCCGGGCAGATGTTGCCCGGCGTAATCAATGATTCAAGGTTCCCTGAATCGGGCATCCGTAACTATAATGTAGTTACAGACTAAGGAGCGTGCTGTGCCCCTTAGATGGTACAGATGGTAGACGGGGGGAGGGAAATTAGGAAGGGAGGGCAGGGTTTCACTGATTACGCACATTTCTGAGCGTAATAACACTCGGTTACACCGGCTGAAGTTAGGGTAGCCTTCAGCCATCGCACCAGAGTGACGCTGGCCGTACTTACAGACAGCGGCCCAGTGTAGCTCTGGATCTGGCCCATAGATTCAACATCCAATGCTCTGTCCACTGGGAAGGACCTTTACTTCTGCTACTGTAGCCTATGTCATTTGTCAAATGGTGGAGGACTCTCTGCCAGACCATACACACAGGTTTACTAATAACAACAGAGAGAATAGTTATTATAGTAAAAAAGGGGGACGACTTTTGTTGAATGGAATTGGCCAACGATTTAATTGGGACTATGAAGGCTGCTGCGCTATACAGATGGTCAAAAATAGCTAATGAGGGTTAGAAGTGAGCAATTACCAAGCCTCCAGCACGTGGCTGGGCGCCCCAGTGACCATCAGGAGTACACAACTCTCATCCTAGTGCACCCCGGACTTAGTGGGTGGCAGACCAGGACCCAACCATTCTGGATTGCTTGGTCCAGGCAGCTGAATGGCAGCTGCCGAAACGCTACAGAAAATCGCTATATGGAACAGGTAACTATTTCTACCCTTTCCCAAAAGAGACAGGCTGCGGCGGCTGCATTGGGCTCAGGATAGGATTAGGGGGCTGTATTCAGAGAACCGTATTTGCGGGGAGTTCCGTGCGTATTTTTAGGATCAGATGAAATGTGCATGCGTAGTAACTACATTTACACTATCTATGTTGATTTTATGCACAAAAGTCCATTAAGCACAGACTTGTGAATCGCATGTGGGAAAATACGTACGGAGGGACATGGTTGTAATCCGTACGGAGACAGATACGTGAAAGTGGGTGGGGGCATTTCAATGACCATTTGAGGGCGCGGTGAGGACGCGGTTAGTTAGATACGCACGTATGGAAGTATTATACGCACGGAAATGCACACTTAAACATAAGGGTGGTCGAAGGCACTCGTAAGTCAAGGACAACCCGTCCGTGTGAGGGGAGGGTCATGGGTGTTGCCTTGCAACGATCGTACGTATAACTGCGAACCTTTTGCTGACGGATCCCTGAATACGACCCTAGGTCTCCAGAAGGCAGGGTTAGGGCTTAAAAGGAAGGTTAGGGTTAGACTGAGGGGAAACGGGGCTAGGATGTGGGCTCTTACCTGTCGGTGGATTATTCTTTGCGACTGTGGGAGTCACATGACCTCCGCTGTACAAAATAGACACTGCCGGCAACTGCTACAGAAAGGTCTGTCGCAAAACAAATCATCGTACTGGCAAACCACACCCACCTCTATCTATAGGGGTTTGTCCACTATGGTCTGAATGAATAGACCACTTCCACTTGTACCAATATTTCCTCACACTTCCACTATAAAACTGTGCCACGTCTGTGGGAGAAAACACACGTTATTAAATCAACAAGCACTGGTAGGAAGTGAAAGCCGAATAGGCATGAGAAAGAACATCCAGATTTTATACCTTATATTAACTTTCCCAAACTCCTCTACCTGCCCTTTTCACCCCCCTGAGTAATTCCTGACTGGCCCAATTGTGTTTAAAGCACAGTCACAATCAGCCCCAACCTGCTATTTATGTCTTCTTGGGCCTTTCCCCCCTTGGTCATCTTTATTTGTTTGGTGGTTAAAATATTGAAGCGCCAGAAGCATAATCAGCCTCTGTTTAGTATGAGCTGATTCACCAAAGCTAACAGTAATTGTATAAAATGGACTAAAGTGCAGGAAAGTGCTGCATCAGGATACATACCAGGCTCATCCCTTATGGATACTTGGAAACCATTTTAATCTTGCTATCATTCATTTACATTTTATATTTCTTAATTTCTTTTTATTCTTCTTTTATTAATAATAATCATCATAATAATCATAATAATAATAATACAGGTTAAAAAGAAAAGTTGACTATTACTCCCATGTAAATATATTTTTTTCCTGTTATGTTGCTTTTTTTTATATCTGAATCTCCCTTTTTAGTGCGTCTGTAGAGTAGGTCAACGGTAGTCATAGAGAAAACTCTAATAGCAGCCAGTAGACTTTTTTGAGAATTGACGTTGGGCCTCTCTCAGTAGAATGGTAGGAATAAAATGAATTTGCTATGCACGCCACCTATTGACCCACTGTACTCCTACAGAAATGATACATATGTTATGTTTTGGAGTCTTGCTGTATAAAAGCGTGTGACATATATAAACTTCGTATCTTACAGATTATCCATAGTGATCCTATTTAAAACAAACACTTTCTATGGTTTAACTTAGAAAAATGTTATTAATCATTCATCATTAGCTTTGGTTTAGAAGATGTCAATTAAATGGCCTGTTATATACTGTACCTATGTAACGGAGGCCTTCAGCAAAGATCGTAACATATAAAAAATTACAAAATCTGACAGATTCTTGTCACAGTATTTTCAGTTGTTGATTAATTGATCGCAAGCTATTGTCCACTGATTGATTACTTTTGTGTAAAGGACTATTTTAAAAAGTGTATTCTATGTGCAGACATGAAATACAGTAGATTGATCACCATTGGCTGTACTGTCTGTACTGTATATGTATGTGTATGTACTTCCACCATGATTAAGCAGAGTGATTATTGCTCCCAGCGTGTAGTGGTCAATATTTAGGACTATTTTCCCTGAGGGAAAGGTCTGGATATCGGGACCACACACACTGCAAAGGCTGGGAGCGATAATCTCTGAAGGAGAATCTGGAGCAAGCCTATTGGCTGGCTGCAGTCTCACTCTGATTGGTCAATCTTGACAGGAGTCCCATGCAGACAGCCTATTGGCTGACTGAAAAAAAAAATAAGAACAAAAAAAAGTGTGAGAGGTTCTGTAGCACTGTGTCCTCTCTGTGCAGAATATCTCACACTGACAGATGTGAGATGTTCTGCAGCTTTCTAAAGTCCTGGCTGACAGTAGTGTGTGGTACCTCCATCTCCTGGCCGGAGCTTTCCCATCTGTCTGACTCTTTAATTACTGTTCTTGCAGGTAACAGACAGGGAGACTGCAGCCAGGAGGTGGAGGTACAAGGTCCAATAATCGGAATTGCCCACACACTACAAGATACTGTAAATCGCCTGTCTTTGTTTTTTTGGGATCCGGTCCCATGTCCTCCACACTCGGCAGATAAAAATGTGAATTTTAGTGCATGTGAATAGTTTTTAGCCCTGCACAGAAGAATCGGAATATATTTGCAATGTGTGTGTTGAGGAGCTGTGTGCAAGGCGGACATACGCCATCTTACGCAGGAGACACCCTGGGGCTTTTCAGCAGAAAGGGCCTGATCCAGACTTAAGATCGTTTTACGTACACAAGTGTACTCTACTAAGGATAATGCACTACCCCTGGCTCTCCTCACGTACGTAACTTAGCTGACTTATTATGTGTTCAGAACTTTTCCTTGTGTACCTCTGGTCGTATGTAATGGCTTCTCATATGTAATTGCCCGAACCAGCCCATACTGTACAATTAAAATGCATCCCTCCGCCCACAATGAGTATATTCGGCTTGTGTAGGGATCGTATAGAGGTACGTACAAGTCACGTAGATCACAGTTACGATGAGTAACATCTGCCGCGCGCATGTACAGTGCATTCCCACAGCCAGACGTTCGCATGCTGTATGCAGGGATTGGCTGTCGTTGTTAATTCTGGATCAGGACCATAATCTTTCCAATCACACAATCAAAAGACCGTTTCACCAGATATCTTACCAGTGTGTACTGTCCAAAGATCTCCTAATAGACACAGGACACACTTGCAAGAAGCAGAAGATCTCTTTCCATCGTTGATCTGGTATATTAGGAGCTTCAAAGGATCAAATCAAAAGATCACAGAGATGTTGATGGTAAAATAAGCAATTAATAAACTTTTAAAGGTGGCCACACACTAGAGCGATTATTGGCCCGATCCTACATTATCTTGGATCGGGCTGTTAATCGCTCTAGTGTGTGGTACAGGCGGATTTCTAAAACCTCAGAGTATTGTCCCATATAGGCTCCGGAACAATAACCTGATCAAAGGGAATTCCCGATGGATTATCATCCCAAGAGGACGATACTGTATGTACGCAACATACGTAAGTAGACTGTGAATTGGTACTCCGCATGCGGGACGACATACACATGGTTGGTGGGAAAAGGTATGGTAATCGTACAGTAAGGATTTGCCTAAGCCCTTATGTGCAATCTAGTATACTGCACGCACAACAATGTATTAAGGAGGTGTGCAGGAGTGTAGGGTGGAGTGACAGTTTTCCAATACATCCCCTATGATCAGGGCCACCACCAGAGATTGTGGGACCTGGGACACGGGCCGTGGTGCTCCACCCCCTATGTGACATCACCTGTGAAGTGCCGTGGACCTCCAGTTAGGATTCTCAACAGGCCAATGTGCAGGGGTCTTTGCCTGCGTATTAGCCCACTGATGGGCAGCCCGGTACAGCTCTCCCACAGCAAGTATCGGCGGTAAGATTTTCTGCTGGAAAGCTAACGTGAGTATCAGGGGAACGAAGCCTTCCCCCTTCCCCGATGGCAGCCCTGTCTGTGATAACGGAATGATCCACACTTAATAACAACACGTTATTTTGTTTGGTTGAGGGAACGCACTTGTAACTGTAATCGTGCGTATCTCGGTACGATAGAATGTGACATCCCTACGTAAGCCGATATATGAGCATCGTGGGTGGGAGGGAGGCATTTAAATTGTACAGTGTTGGGTTAGGCACTTAAGTACAGCAAGGCATTATATACTATATATAATGCTATATAGGATAGGATATATAGGATACTATATAGGATTATATTACGTATAGGATGTGACATCCCTACGTAAGTCGTATATATGAGCATCGTGGGTGGGAGGGAGGCATTTAAATTGTACAGTGTTGGGTTAGGCACTTAAGTACAGCAAGGCTTTATATACTATCAGAGATACGCAAGGAGAAGTAAAGGCAGGGTTCTGAACACATAAGTCAGGAAAGTAACGTACATGAGAGGGAAGAGCCAGGGGGGGGGCATTACGCCTAGTTGTGCTTATCTTAGGTACACTTTCATACGTAAAATGATCTTAAGTCTGGATCAGGCCCAAAGTGAGTTGTAAGGTGACGTTTTGTAATCAACCCTAAAGGCCAGATTTACTAACCTGCGGGTTTATAAAAGTTGAGATGTTTCCCATAGCAACCAATCAGATTTTAGCTGCCATTCTCTATTACGTAAAAAGAAAGTGAGAGCTAGAATCCGATTGGTTGCTATGGGCAGCATCTTCACTTTTCCAAACCCACAGCTTAGTAAATCTGGCCCTAAATTTGAGTTTCAAAAAGTTGTTCAGTATTTGTGTGTAATAGTGAAAATCAGACGGTATTTTTCCTTCAAGCAACTTTTGTTTTCCCCCCTAACATTGCAACTTGCTTTGTCCAAATGCTAGTGCTTCTAGCTCTCATTTTTACAATATTGCACAGCTAAAATGAAGCACAGAGGCAGCCTTATCCATGGAAAAGACTGTGTGGCTCAGGTGTCCCTATTTCTGGTCTCTAAATTATTTAGGGCCCTAATCATGTGTGAAAACGTGCCCGTGGACTGAGCGGGGAAGTGGGAAAAGGGATGATAGGGATACCTGTCTGCCAGACCTGCACGGCTGTGTGTCTTTTCCAAACCTACCAGTGAAACAATTAATAAAGGGACCCATTAAGCTCTGATTATCGCTGCTAAAAAGGGAGGTTAAGTTTCAGTCCTTTGAAGTAACTGAGAATGATTCAGGCCTCATTACAGAGATATAATCTACATTCATACATTTATGTTAGTGATTCAAATCTATTGGGACAGATTGAATTCCGTTAAATAGTGCATCTTTCCTAAGGAGCCTTTCTCAGGCTTTCTCAGGCTAAACCAAATGGTGGCCAAACAATACAAAGTAGTGGAGTATTTAGAGATTTGACTGTGCGGTAGAAGAAAAGGCTATACAGAAAAGAAAAAAAAGGATAGATATAATCTAAAAAGCTATGTCAGCTTTTCATTTGGTCTCTGTTTTCGAAAAATGCCCCCCCCCCTTGTCATCACACAGTATGGAAAAGAAATATCTATGGCTTTTATGCAACGCACCTGTCATTCCAAAAATCTCACTTTAACCCCTAAAAAAAGGCAGAACTCTCATATTGCATTGTCCAGGGGTGTACTAAAAATCCGTACAAGAAGGGCGCTACACTGAAGAGGAACATGAGAGAGCTAATATTTAAGGGTAACTTGGATACTAGTCCAAAGTGTGGTTATGTACGTAGCCTATTCAGTGCAAGTGTGAAAGACTTCCCATTAGATACATAATCTGTTTAGTAGTATTTCATAATATAATAAAGATTATCAATAGTGACCACTATACAATGCAGGCAGCATCCTAGTGACCACTATACAATGCAGGCAGCATCCCAGTGACAACTATACAATGCAGGCAGCATCCTAGTGACCACTATACAAAGCAGGCAGCATCCTAGTGACCACTATACAAAGCAGGCAGCATTCTAGTGACCACTATACAATGCAGGCAGCATCCTAGTGACCACCAGACCATACAGAGAGCATCCTAGTGACCTTCATTCTAAGCAGACAACATCTTAGCAGCCACCTTTAATTACTGTCAATATCCTAGCTCTCTTTAAACAGTGCTGAAGATGTCAGTGATAGGCACGTTCACTTTAAAGGGACAAAGTTCTACTTATAGTTTTTCTCCAGTTTCCCGAGTCAGCGCTGAGTTCTCCAGCGCCCCCTGCTGGAATCCGGTGTGTGCACATAATGGTGCTTCCCTGCGAATTGCGCAAAATGACTGAGTCTGCACAGGCACTGTGAGGCTTACCATAGGGATGCCTTCAATTTGACACATTGGGTCAGATTCAGACCTCTCATGCGGAGTTAGCAGCACTTACGGTGCTATAACCCTACCTTAAGTGCCCCGCGTGTTTCAGCGGGGTCCGTACGCCTGCTGATCCACATGAAGCTGCTTATTTCCGCCCATACTGTAAACTGGGGGCAGAGGGGAAGGGCTGCCCTGTCGGACGGAGCTCCTAGTGTAAGGAAATAAGTTCTGTACACCTGGTGATTGGTATTGTAGCATCTTGCACACACATGCACAGATGTGACATCATAGCTGACTTACAAGGTGAGTCTGGATCCGGCCTATTGTGCTGATTCCATTACTTACAAATTACCCTGAATTGAATATCAGTGGCAAACAAGAGCGTTTTAAGAAGTGAGAGGGCCCTTGTGCAGGAGTTGCACACGGGTCCCCCACCATCCCCTATTTCACCCTTCTTCCTGCGGCAGCCCGCACCCGCTGGCCCTCCTCCTCCCCGTGGCACCCTGCACCCACGGACCCCCCATCCCCAGTGGCACTCCTCCCCCGCACATAGAAAACTACAAAATATAAAATAGCATATATGAGTCTGGCTGGCTCATATGCACACTTACTGTATATACTGTATATATATAGATATATTTTGGTGCAGGGTGTGTGCCATGAGGCCCCCTGCTCTGAGGGGCCCGTGTGCATTGCACACCCTGCACCCATTATAGATACGCCAACGGTGGCAAACCCAGGTTGGATTCAATGTAATTCCTTGTCATGCAGCATCAACTATATGAAAGCCTGACTTCCTGCTGCCCATTCCTGATCCTATCCGTGAATAGGAGTGAGTTTTAAAAACCCAGCAACGCCTGGATGGAGAGCATGATACAGGGAAATGGACATAGAAAACATGTCTACAAGTCTTCTATGTCCTCACTGGTGAAATTACAATGTAAGGAATCAGGTGTGGATGAGCTAGGGAACACAGGAGGTATGTACTGCCTTCATGCCTCACTGGTTACTTAATTGTTAGGGTGCTAGGTCTTAACGACTGCTTAATGACCTTGCACATTATTACGACATAAAGGAAAGTATTTTAGCTGGGATTAGGAATCACGCTTATTAAGTCCCAATGACTGGTAAGAAAGAAAATATGGATAAGAAATGTACATATTAATCTATCTATATTATCTTTAAATAAGATATATATATATATATATATATATATATATATATATACTCCCAAAACAGCAGAACTCAGAGACTTACATAAAGAGACTT
>WWET01000473.1:462785-500070 GCA_011038615.1 Limnodynastes dumerilii | reverse complement strand
TATATATTACATGGGTGGGACTGTAGACCCCCATGCATTCATTACATGCAGATATGGTACAGTGTCCCTGCCCATGTCCTGCATCCTTGTCACCCTCCAGCTAGTGCTCCCTACCTGGGTGAAGAATCTGCTACCGCTGGCTTTATAATACACTGCCATTTATATATTTATGTTTGCTGTTACACTGTGCTTTATATACATGTGATACTGTGTGGTGCCTTATAGGTAATGTATAATAATAATAATAATAATTTTCAACCTGACATTTATTTGTACTGTAAGTTGTGATGTTATTATTAAAGTGAAATGTATGTTAAACAAATGATATCCCTATCCAATACATTGAAGAAAAGAATTGCAAAGAGAAGGAAACTTTAAAGGTGATAAAGAAGACGACAGAAATAGATTCCTATGAATAATCGTATTATCAGTTTCATGCAATCCTAAGCAATAGAGCAAAAGTATGATTCACTTAATGAGTCATCCCGGGGGCAGAATCTGCCGGCTGGGGTCTCTTCATTAGGCTGGTGGCTGGTGCCCTTTAACTATACGTCTTTTGTTCCTGAAAAGTTATCATGGAAGAGTTCATTCTTCTTTCAGCCAGGGAGGAAGAGAGTTTGCACGATCAGATCAGGTCCCAGACTCAGGACTCGTAGGGGTTAAGAATAGGAAGCTAATTGTCATTTTTTTTTCCTCTTCACAACATTTCTATAGAAAAAAAAGGGAGTAAAGAAAAAAAAAATCAGCAACAATCTCCAGGTGGAGCACTTCACTGCCAAAAAACGAGAAGGGGCTCCCTGGTGGGGATTGGCTTAGCCTACAAGTCTTCCTGCAGTATGTGTAAAGCATGTATAGCCAAGCATCCTGGTGGACAGCTCAGAGGACCTGGGCGTTTATCAGCAATTAGTATCTCCAGAGCCTTCAAGACAATCCCCCTCCTCTCTCCTGGGACTCCCCCTTACTTGGGTTTCAGATGTCCACCGCTGTCTGACCCCTGCAGTCCGCTGCCCACCTCTGGACTGTAGCAATCACTGGCATTTGCACTGCAAGTCTCTGAGCTGTGTGTCCCATCTCCAGGCTGAAGGAAGGGGGGGTAGATGCGGATCAAGGCTTTTTTTTTTTTTCTTATTTAGGGGGGAGAGTTGAACATGTCATTTTTTTTCCAGGCACAGCAGACTTTTAGCATGTTGGAAGGAAGCCTGTGACTGCACTGCCGGGAGAGGAGTGAGTGTATGAGGGAGCAGCAGCAGCATCTTCTGCACCAGGCATGAGAGGTCCTCTTCTGCGGATGGTCTCCTGAGTTATGGATGTTGGTGCATTGCCTTCTACAGCACAGGACACAGCACCGGGAGATAGTGGCCACCAGACCAGCGCTTACCCCACATCGGATTTTATCCTTCCATTATGTTTCTTTCCATGAGGCATTTTCTGAAGCCCTCAGCCTCAGTACAATGTGGAAATGGATACTGACACATGGTGCCCCAGGCTTATCTCACCTGCCCCGCTCTTTGCTCCTCTTCTTCTTGGTCTACTCGTTGTCTGTCACCTGCAATGAGGTCGGGGGCAGGGACTCATCAGTGCGCACCCCGGACTTCTCCTCCAACTCTTCCTCTGGGAGACATGTGCGAAGTTACAACCACCTCCAAGGAGATGTTCGCTGCAGGAAGCTCTTCTCCTTCCACAAATATTTCCTCAAGATCGATGACAATGGTAGAGTTAGCGGAACCAAGAAGGATGACTGCCCTTACAGTGAGTACCCCTTCCTGCCCCTATCCAAGGGGGCTCCAGGGCTTGGGAGGGTTGGTTAGGTAATAAAGGTGATTTTCTACAGTCTGTTAAACCTAGGGGGTTAATTAAGTGTGGCTGTTACGTTGACACCGTGTCTACATGCCTCTGAGACAGAAAGGCACCACAAGGGTCATAAAACAGGGGCACGCTAACTTGAGAGACTACTGGACACTAGAATGGCTGGGTCAGGCTTGGGAGCAACTGCCATGGGGAACTACAAGTCCCAGCAGGCCACTATGAGGCTAGTGTATCACAACAGCTGGGAACATGCTATCATTATATCTGTGCTGTATATTTCATCCTCACAGCTGGGACCATACTAGGACACTGGTCCTTAATGAGTTGGCTACCAATATTATCCCAGTCTGAGACACTGATTCAGGGTCACTGCTTCCTTTAATATAATGTTGGCTTTAAACAACTATGGTTTAATCAGCGACATCCAGTAATATGTGTTCTTATGAGACACACAGTATTGTGCTGACTGTGGGTCATGCAGGTTATATAGGTCCCCAGTGAGTCTAGTGTTATTCCAGGAAAAGGTCATATTAAACTTTTGTTTATGCTTGATGTAATGGTTTGTACTCATTGAGCTGTCTGATCTCCTAACATGACGATGATAGATAATTATCAGAATTCACAGTCATGCTATGCAAATATTGCTATACAGTGGTTCTAAGAAGATGTTTTTTCACTATTTGGGGTGCGTGGGATGTTTAAGTGATTTGCAAATTCCAATTTAAGCTACTGTGTAAGAGTTTACTGCAGTTTCCATTGCCTGATGAGCTGGACACTTGTCAACCATCTGTCCCTCATATACTTTTTTGTCACTACAGACACCAGTGAAATAGCTTGGACCATTTGTAAATTACCCTGATGTGTCAGAATTAGCACATTCTGTTTCCCTAAGTTCAGTTTCTTTTCTAGAATTATAACTGTTTCGGTGACGTGATCACCTGTAGCTTTGTAGCTGAGCAAGTGGGATAGATTAAGAACTTGTGGCTCCACAGCAGGGTAAGGGTTAAGCTCCTACACTCTACCCTGAAGCACAAGGAGTCTGTCATGTGTGTCTGACATTGGTGGAATAGAATTTATAGCATTGCATTGATTTATTTGTAAATCGAGGTTTTCCATACAGAACACTTCTTCCTACTCTGTAGTCTCTGTCTGCTGATCTGAGACCTAGGCAAATCCTGCTTTATCCTGTCCCTAAACTCCTATCCATTTCACTCTGCAGTGTTTATTTGGATCTGTTGCATTTGATCCTAAATAACCACATACATACAAACACGACTACACAGGATCTGAAGGAGTAAATGGTCCTAGCGTGAGAATAATTACCCTTTATTATTTAAGGAGTGTATGTGGGCTTTAAAGGGAAAAACTTTTTTTTTTCTTTTTTTTTTTTTCCGCTTTAAAGCTGACTTCTGGTTTTGATTAGGGCACAGAGCTTGGGTAAGGGGGTCACCCACTGTATTATGTACAAACGCTAGACAATAACAATAATGACTGCCTCTCTGTTTCCTTGCCTTGTTTGGATACATTCAAACTGCTTTGACGAAATGCAATCACAACTAACATTCATATGTTGATTGTTGCCCTCTTTCTCTTTAACTCTGATTGTATTGCTCCTTGCAGAAAATGCGTCTCAGTACACTGGGGACCAGGAACTGTCATTTGCATTAAGCTCTCTGCTTATAATATCCACAGTGTTTTTTTTTTATGTATGCATGTTTTCTGTGTGCACAGGTCGACATTCAAAGAGAGCCATAAATCTAAAGTTCTACAAAACCTATCATGGCTGTCTGCAATAGTGTCACTTACCTAATGGGTTTAACCTCAGTTGCTGAGCTTATGTCCAATAGAGTGCAGGGGATTTCTTATTGGGGTCTAGTTCTGGTTTACTAAGCCCTGGGATTACATTTTACTGACAATTTTGCAAGAGAAATTCTGACCATTAACATTTTCTCTGGCATGTTGCTTTGCTTTATCAAAGTGCCTAGGACTTAAAATACAGACAGCTATTACTTTTAAATGCATTGGTCCAACTTTTTGTTTCCTTTTTTAATAAATGTTTATTTCTGGTATATGAACGCAATGATGGCTTGTACGAAAATTGTCTGGATACATGCTATTTCTAGTTAATAAACTCAATTAGTAACAGTGGCCTCTGTGTGTGAGAGAGAACAGGTAGTAAAGTTTAAGAATAATAAAATACTACTCCTATTAGTGTCACGTCCCTGAAGTGACATCTGTCTAGTTTGGCTGTTTAATGAACAAGGTCCTATTTACGCCTTTTCTGTATAGAATAATGTAGGATTCCTAAGAAGCAAAACTTGGCTGTTCCCCTTTTGCTTATGTAACTCAAAACGGTTTTCCTCATTTGTGTTGCTTACTGTAGCGTTCCTTTGTCACATGTGCTGGCAGCCAGTTCTATGCATGTACTACTATTTCAATAAATTATTCATGTCTAACGTCTGAACTTCCCTCCAACTGACCTGAAATTCAGTCTTCTGTTCTCAGTTTCTAAAAAGACTCTCCTTTTCTGTTGTTTCCTAAGAGAGGGAACACACAAATCCTTCTATAGTGTTTAATTGCTGTACTTTTCTGTAATCTGTAGGAAGTCAGTAACGTTCATAATAATTGTTGTGTCTATCGTCCTCCTTTGTGAATAATTTTTTGGTCGTATTTGAACGTAATCGTCCCACATGGCCTGCTGTGCAAGGACTGGTTAGATACACTTGTTAGGAAGGCTTGTTAAGAGATGCATCCCACACAAATGATAATATAGTGCATTTCAATTGTTTACTATTTTGGTTCATGTGCATCCAATTAATGATTCTCTGTTATGGTTCAGCTGTAAAAGATCCTAAAAGTTACTGCAGGTTAGGGTTAAAATTAATTATTGAATTTTTGTTTTGTAAGCACAAATACAAAACCGTTTTAATCTTTCATTGTCATTTAGAGTTGTGCAAGGAAATGTCATCTCTCAACATTAATTCTATTGGCACATTTTAGATTTCCCACCTCCCAAAGTTGAGGAGTAAAATGAATTATTTTGTTTTGCATGCAGGGAAAACACAAATACTAAAATATAAAACATTTTCATGGTCATTTAGAGTTGTGCTAGGAAATATAAACTCTCAACTCTAATGCTATTTGCACACTTAACATTTTCCACCTCCTGCAGTTGAGGAGTAAAATGAATGATTATTTTTGGTTAGAAGAGAAAATACATCACATTTACTGAACAGTTTTTATTCTTTCATTGTTATTTAGAGTTGTGCTAGGAAATGTCATCTCTTAACTCTAATTCTTGTAAATTTGCCTTCTCCTGCACGGCTCTGCTAAGGTGCAAATTTGCTGCATAATTTGTTTATTTATTGATTTTTTAAAAATAATTTTGAAGTTATTATAAGGTAGTTTTGCTGGTATGGCCTGAGAGTGAGTTATTATGATTCCTCGTTTTTTCTAATTGTGTTGTGGTGCTATACATGCAGTGTTTACTTACTCTTTAATCAAGTTAATAAACCCATGCTTCTTTGAAGTTGTCACTGTGGTGCTACCGTTCCCCATTTGTTAATCCCTGCAGATTGTTTTGCAGCCAGACAGACACTGCAGCTATTACACCTCTTGTTGGCTGTGTCTCAGCATCAGAAAATTGTTCTTTGATACTGCAGGGTAACATCTCACTACACGTTTCTTACTTTTAAGTCTTGTAGAGTCAATGGGTGTATCCCATCTCCCCGGATCATCCTTATTTTAATCTGTATCCTTGTTTTCACTCTACCTAGCCACATATTTGTTTACAGCATGATTTTGTTTCCTAAATGGCTGAAAAAAAGAAAATTATTAAATGTCTTCTTCTCAAATCAACCAAAGGATCAATTGATTAAAGATCTTGGAAGCAATGGGCTGTATTCAGATATAATAATGTTTGCAAACATATGCAGGCCGTGTGCGTAGGTTGGCGTTTTTAGCGACGTGTGCGTGCACGCTGCAGATGTCACACGTTGGATCTTACTAGGTACAGAGTTGATTTCGGCACATGCACAACTCCGTACGATTGGGAGTGACAATACTCCGCACGTGGCGTGATGTGGGTGGGAGGAGACAATTAAATTGCACCGTATGGACTGGGTTAGGCACCTCCACTCTTGCGTCTGCACAACGATACACACAGAGAAGTTAAGGTAGAGCTGTGGACGTGGAAGTCAGCTAAACTGAGTGTCATAGGAGTGCACTTGCCATCCTGTGCGTTCTTAAAGCACTCTTATGTCTGAATCAGGTCCAATATTAGTAGAATTGCACTTATTGACTTATTGATTACTAGTTGCCAACTCTCCCTGAATATCATGAAGACTTCCTGAAGATTGGGTAATCTCCCTGACTCCCTGAAGTGTTTGGTAATCTCCCTGATTCTAATTTCATCCATTGAGGTCTATGGAGATGGCCAATTTCATGGAGAGCAAGATGTAATGAAAGACTCAGCTGCAGTGTCACTTTTTTCTATCAAAATCAGCTGCAGCGTCACTTTTAGCTTTTCTATAAAGATAGTAATGAAAGTATTCACTGACAATTTAATAATCAATAAATACTGACATTTTTATTGTAAAATAGTTTTCCTGGCAGTGCTAGATACACCTATGGGTGGAGCTATTCACAGGACACACCTCTTTGGTGCTACAGGACACACCCCTTTGGTGCAGCACCTTGATAGTGGTCTCACAATCTCCCTGATATTCATTTGCAAAAGTAGGCAACCATGATTAATGTCATTGGACATTCACGCACGTTATTGCGTATGAAGTTTATATTTCTGCACGTGCACAACTTGAGAGGTCGTGACAATACTCCGTATGTGCGAGAATAGGCACTTCCACACATCCGAGCGCTACGTCCGCACAACGTTATACGCGGAGCAGGTAAGGTAGTGTAACGGTCGTGGAAGTCAGCTAAATTCTGTAATGAGAGGGGAGCGTCATGGAAGGGCACTTAAGTGCACCCAATCCAGATGAAAATAGTATCTGCCGCAGGTCACATCTTAGTACAGGGGGCTCGCACTCCACCACCCAGTTCAGGCCCTTGCATTAGAATTTCTTGCTGTATTTCTAGAGTTATGAAAACACTGCAGGAGTATTAGGTTGGACCATGTTTAGGGATCTGGACGCCATAGGCACCAGCAGGGGGGCATTGTAATTAAGTTTAACAACTATTAGCTGTCGCTCCTCCTTCACAGGTGCTCGCTGCCATCCAGAAGGAGCTAAACTTTTAGCTGCAGGCAGAGTGTCTATACACTGCTAAGTGTTGAGCATTGTTGATAATCAACCTGCCAGTAGCTGACAGTGATGCCGCTGTACTCTGCCGGGAGGGAATGTGGGGGGTGGGAGGGGGACTGGATTTGAGGCACTAGGACAGATCAAGTGGCTGCAGAACAGTCACACAGTTCCAGTGCTGTACATTTGCCTGTCCATGAATGTTCTGAGCAATTGGCATCCTGACCTGCCCCATATACCCAGCATTCTGCCGGATGCCCTTTGCAAAGTAATGAACACCCTCTTGTGATCTCATGTGTTTCTCCAATGATGGAGGGCTGTCACAGACGCCAAAAAATGCCCCGTCCTGGCCTGATCTGCCCATATTAGAGCCAGGGTAGTTCTTCTCCACATTTGCCGATCTGCTGTGACTTCCCCCTTGCTGTGGGTGGCTGGAGAGGGTGACTTGCAATTCAATGTAATATGTGTAATGTACTCATCACACGTGGAATGAAGCAAATACGTTGCACAACTGCTTTGAAAATTTTATTAACCTCTTAATCCTTCTTTGTTTCAAGCGTTTTGTTTAATAATTTATGACCGGATCCAGACCCCCGAACGCTTTCCGTATGCGCAGGGGGCATGTCCATCCAACCGCTGATCCACTTTTAAGTGGGTGGTGACACCCACACTGTACACTTTGCATGCTAACACAAGGGGAAGCACAGCCCCTCATAAATGCCAAATACCAAAACTAACGTAACATCCGAAGGGCGCATGCGCCCTTCAGTCCATTCAGCCCACTTACGCGCCTTGCATGCTATCGTTATGAGGTCTGGATCCGGTTTCTTAAACCGAACAAGTCTAACATTTCACGTTCAGTTGACCACTAGATGGCGTTGTTATATTGTATTGTAGGGATATGTTATAAAACTGTGTGTATGTGTTTGTATGTTAGAAATGACATAAGAATTTCCCTTTTGCTTACAAAAGTAATTGTGGTAAATGATATCAGAAGCAAATGAATGAGTCCCATAGTCTGGGCGTTTACATACCTACCAATGAAGCAGCTCAGACTTGAATGAGAACCATTATAATAACTTGCTGTAAACAACATCATGGTAATTAGTGACAATAAAATGATTTTTGAGACACTGAAAAGTTTTAAGATCAAAGGGCAGAAAAATCTTTAGGTTTCCTTTTAATTTCTGTATACTGAACATTTGACTTCTTTTTTTTTTTTAATGGATTGGTTCAAATATGCCATTGTGTTCTAATTTGTCTTTTAATGAACATCTGTGTCAGGGTAAGTATAGGTTTTGTAAGTCTTAATTTCACATTTGGTTGTGCAATCGTCTGCCTATACAATCAGAGCCTCGGCCATCATTTGCAGCTGGTCTGCCTCTGTACTGCTTCATGGTGTTATAAAGATATTATCTAAATGTTGCCTAATTACATGGGAACGGGACCTTGCCATGCCTACAGGCTAGTTACTCGGCCTACCAAATGGTAAATTGTAGCCAATTAGAACGTTTAAACTGTAGTAAATGCTAGATTTTTTTGATCCTGAACCCACACCTGATATGTTTCTTTTATTACCTCCTAAAAACGCTGGAAGCCTGAGAGAACATCTGTCCCGTAGAAGTCGCTGAGACATTTTTCAATAAAGAACATAAACGTGTGATATTCTGACTAACCGCAACACAGCCCAGAGATGGCGGCTTGCCCACTGTTATCTCAAACACTCGATCACATGATCACTCTATAAATATTATAACGGGGGGAAGAATACAAGCTGTTCATAATATAAATAGCATCAGTATTTTAATGGCATGCCCTTTTGCCAGATCTAAATAAATGTTTAGATTAGTGGTTATCTTCTTGCAGTTCGCTGTTTGAAAAATAAACACATACCTGCTGGATGTTATACACCCTGACTGAAGGATTATGTGTTCGCCTCTCAGAAGTTGAATGGGTGAACCGTGTGTGTGTAAAGTATTGAAGTTTGGCTCATTGTTAGCCACGTTTTGTGGTGTTAGTTGGAGATGGGCTTCTGGGCTCCCATTGCAGGTAACTGCATCATATTCATTAAGGGCCTGATTCAGACTTAAGAAGGAGCTTAAAATGGAGAGAGGAATGTTACGCCTGGGCAAAACCATGTTATTACAGAGGGGTCAAGATAACTGTATTCTTTGCATGCAGGGATATATCTTTGAACTGCTTACTGCACACAGATACTGACCAGCTTTACTATCACACTGTTATTTAGACTTGGGATAGGAAACATCACCTCTCAATTCTAATACTGTTTGCAACAGATGAAATATGACTCCCCCTGCAATCAACATGGTTTAGCCCAGGAGTAACTTTCCTTTCTTATTTTCAAGCTCTTTCTTAAGTCTGAATCAGGCCCTAAATGGCTAAAAGCACTGTCCAAGGCATTTTGTATTTTCAGATAATATTGTTAGTTGATTCTTTATTGTTGCATTTATTCTTCTGAAATATTTGAACTTTAATACTTTTTTTTTCTATTATTTTTTATTTTGTATATAGCTGGTATTATTATTTAGTGTGCCCTTAAGAAATGATTTTCAGGTACACACTACCACTTGCCCGCCTCAGCTCTCAGGCTTCATAACATTTGTAGATGAAGGGGGGAGGGGGTAAGGCATCGTTTAGTTTGGGCACTTCCCCCTCTACCCTCCAGTTTCTTTATATAGTTTCCTGTTTGAAAACAAAAATATAAAGTCTGTTCACTTACCAGTTAAAGTCTTCTCTGTGTTCTTGGAGCATCCATGGTACCTGATGGCTTTCAGGGTAAGTAGGAGGTTGAAGTGACCCAGCATCAGCTTCAGTGAACCTTGATGGGAGGGGCTTGGGCACACTTGCAAATTGCAAGTCTATAGGACTGAAATACTGGCATTTCAGTCATATGTACTCATCAGTGATCTGCTGCTAGACAATTTAAGCCTACCTTCCTCACTGCTAAGTCTGTATAAGATCAATACCAATAATGTACTTTCACTAAATTCACTATTCAGTGTTATCCTGACATACCCAACACAGAATGTTTATTACACTAAAAATATGATCCTTTACAATGCTCTATAGTTATAGCCCACAAGCCCCAAACCATTGTGCTGGATCTGATCGTTCTGTGATGAGATCCCCATAGTGGAATCTGCAGATGTAGGTCTGTGATATGAACACATTGTTCCCATTCGCAACCCAGCCCCTTTCTTGGAGGGTGTTGGAAGCATCGCACTTCAGATGCAATAGTAAGTTAGGAGATTGCTGTTGGAATATTGTGCTGCTGTCAGATATGTCATATTTGCACTATTAAAAATAACAATATTTTTTAAAATGAAATGATAATTTTATATTGTTTTAGTGTGTTCACCTTGCTATTAAAGCATTCATTTCCATTATACAATACAATCTAACAACCCTACAATTGCGCATCATATATGGTCACTTAGCTGCATTGAGCTTGTCTGATTGGTGCCCATACACCACGATGGCTGTCTACATGTATTCAGATTTACTCACACCTATACATCAAGGCCCGGGAGTATTTGAACCTTTAATGACTGGTCTGGTAAATTGGCTATTGCTCAGCAGCAGGTATAATGACAGAGATCATTTACTTAGGATGTTATCTATAATAAACATTTCTGTTGAAAGTGTATGGTAATTAATAAAGCGTGCACTAATGTCTCATAAATTTGTAACAAATGAAGATTTTAAAAAAAAACAGTGTTATATAATTTTATTATACTGCTATGACTTTGCTTGTCCCATCCTTTAGAGGTGTGATTTGCCGCTTAGAAAATCTGTCTTAACAGCAGCCTAACCCTAGCCCTAACCCTCTACTCTATGCAGCCTAACCCTAACCCTGCACTCTATGCAGCCTAACCCCCAACCCTACCCATTTCCGTCCTCTGGCCTAACCCAAACCTGTAACCCTTCAATCTCCACAACCTAATCCTAACCCTAGGCATTTTTATCCCGCAGCCTAACCCCCCCCCAACTAAAACCCCTCACTCTCCACAGCCTAACACTAACCCTAACCTTAACCATTCAATCTCCACAACCTAACCCTAACACTAGACATTTTCATCCCGCAGCCTAACCCTCTCCTAATTATAACACTTCACTCTCCGCAGCCTAACACTAACCCTCCCCTAACTCTAACCTTAGTTCTTCACTCTCCGCAGCCTAACCCTAACCCTTTCCTAACCCTAACCTTAACTCTTCACTCTGTGCAGCCTAACCCTAACCTTCACTCTCCACTCTCTGCCGCCTAACCCTTGAAAATAGTCCATTTGACATGGCGCACATTTCCGAATGTAGATTTTTAGTTTTAAAATGCTATTGGGAATGGTGCAGCCGAAATTAAGCTTTCGGTGGCATCATTCTCAAAATCCGGCATTTTGTACCAGCGACTGCATCCCATCTTTAGGACCAGTGGTAAAAACAGTCCCGGTCTAGTCCTGGTTAATTGCAATATTATATGGACAGCATGTAAGACAACACAAGACTCTATGCAGGGAGGGGTATGGAGAATATTTTGTGTTTTTATTTAATTGGCACCATGTAAAAGCATTAGCACATTCCATAGATTGGTTTATATTATGAGCTATTAATGCCTGTCACTGGGATTACCTACATATACTGAAATTTCTGAGGTGCCAGTTTGGCATAAATGTTTAGGGCAGAGGGATTAAGTATGATTATGCATGTGCTTAATGTCGGACAACTATAGCATAACAGAATTTTCTGTTCTTGGAAATGTGCCCAACAATGTCTAACTACATCAGCTGCTGTCATATTAAGAAAGATATAGTGGAATTGCGATATGGTTAATGCATTCACCCGTGTACCATAACTTTCATGATTCAGTGCAAGTGTAATTCACTTATAAACCTAAACCTGAAATGCTGCGCTGTCTGAGATGATTTCAGTGAATGAAAATCTATATCTGTGGTAGGTGTTGAGTCCAAAAAATTACCTTTGGGCCTGATCCAGACCTACGCTTGGGTGCGTTTATACGATGGACGTAAGCGTAAAAATGGCCATTTGTACTTACTGAGCATGTGTGGGGCAGATGTTACGCTCATGTTAAGCTCCGAAATTCTGAGCGTATGAGCCTTGAACGTAACACCTTCGTAAATACAGTCGAGGGGGCGTGCCTGCCACACAAAACCTGTAAATACGCACCGAGGGCGGGGTGAGGCATTTAAATTGTACAGTATGGGCGTGCTAAGCGTCGTAACTACGCATTGAGCTGACGGACACCTGCGGTTACGATCAGAAAAGTTAGGGCAGGGTTTGCTAGGTGTAAGAAGGCAAAACTAAGTACGACCAAGGGGCGTGCATTGTAGGTACACTGGCGTAAATACGCTATGCACATGAGCGTTTCGTGAGCGTAGGTCTGGGTCAGGCCCTTTGTGGTTACTAAAATATGGGTTTAAATTCGGTGGACTGTTACACATGGGAGATGTAGCAATCAATTGGCAAATTTTATGATTCAGAAGAATTATTACTCATTTCTGTTATATTCCTATTTGATTTCATGTCATGGTAATAAATAGGACAATTTCTGTAACATCTTCAAACTCCACAAAATGTAGCCCTTTTTATGTTTTAATGCTATGCTAAATATACACAAGTGTGCATGAGAATACCTCATATATTGTGGGCTGTACTTTATGTTTGCATTGTACTTGTATTGTATTCCTTATACCGCCTGGCGCCTTATAAATAAACTTTATTATTAATAATAATAATAATAATAATAGGACTGGGCTATTTGTCTAGCCTGTCCCTCTGTACTATGTGGTTTAGAATAGCAGAGCAGAATGAGTGAATCTTCCATTGGGGCGTATTTTTGTGAATGCAGGGAAGGGGGTAAGGCACTGCAAAGCATTATTACAGGTGTGACCACAACATTGGTGAAAGTAGATCCCAATTCTTAGCTGTTCTGTGCCAAACCACATCTAACATTTCTCTCATATCCCAAAACTCTCCTCCCTCTGGGTGCCAGGGAAAATAAGCTGCAAAGGTCGACAGCTTAAAACAGTGCTGGGCACTCTATATATGTTTTAAGCTGCTGTTTTTAGCTATCAGTCTCTGACAGCCTGCTTATAGTGTAGCGGCTACCATAGCCCTCCTCTCCTCTCTGCCCCATAGTAGCCACACCCCTTACCCCCGCTATAGTCACGCACCTGCATTTCTATATATTGCTAATCTGGTTGGTGCAGGGTATAAGAGTTGCAGCTATCTCCAACAGCTGAGCAGCAAATCATTTCTTAAAGGTACTGTGTACCGTGCAACCTGTTACATCTATTGTGGTTTGGCCACACCCACATCAGTACACTGCCATACCCACATATTGATCATACCACTGAGCCCCCCTAAGTGATCATTTTAATTTCCAATGGCCAGGGTCACCGATAGGTGGTTACACTCTCCGGTACGAGAGTGTAATTGACAAAAATAGGACTTCTGAAAGTTCACTTTTGAATGTCCCATTTTCGAATACTTACCGCTTTTGACTATTTTTTTTAGTGAATGGCTAAGTATCCTTCCGCCGTCTGCGATATCCCTCCGCCGCACCTCCGAACCAGGAACAGGTGAGTAACCTATCTGTGCGGGTTAGGGTCAGGCTGCTGGGGAGGGAAGGTTAGGGTCAGGCTGCGGTAGATGGAGGGTTAGGGTCAGGCTGCAGGGGAGGAAGGGTTAGGGTCAAGCTGCCAGGAAAGGAGGGTTAGGGTAGTGAGAGGGGAGGGTTCGTGTTAAAATTAGGGAAGGAACTATTTTTAATTACCATTTAGCTGAACGGAGCTTGTGGAGCTCTGTGGATCGTTTGCTATGTCTCATCAAGGCATAGCAATCGAAATCCAAGCCAGTTCGCAACTGGCTGGGGAGGAATGGCCAATTCGAAAATCGGCCATTCGAACCGGAGCCCCACACCCACCTATAGGTTAGGATAAGAATACCAGAGCATGGGAGACTAGGGTGAAATCTATTACAATGTTTAGTCTGGGAGGTAAAATTGGCATACATTCAAAAAGGCAGCCTCTTGATACAGTGTTGTGTAACTTTTTCCGTGTTACACCTTTTCTATTTAAAAGTTTGAAGTAGATTAAAGTGACAAAGTGACATTTAAATAAGACATACATGTAAATGTTCATAAACATTCTTTATCCTCATACTTTCCATTTTAAGAATTGAACATGATCTTTGAGCGCACGCATAATTTCCGAGGGTTTTTGCCTGATTTAAAAGCAATCCGAAGCTTATACTTGTATATTATAGTCCTCCATTATACAACAGCAGAGTTGTCAAATGTCACTGAATATCAGGGAGATAACCCATTCGTCAGGGAGTCTCCCTCTACGATTGGGTGATCTCCCTGACTCCCTGAAGTGTTTGGCTATCTTCCTGCTGCTGATTTATTTTAAAAAGTAATTGTGGTAAGACCGTTCCTTGCATTGAGGCCTATGGATGTGACCATTTTCATGGAGGCTAAGATATAGTCTAAAAACTGTCAGTTCGCTATGACAACATGACTTCAATATTGGAGACAGAAATGAAAAATACACTTTGGTCTCTTGTTAATCAGCTGCAGTGTCACATAGTGTTTTAGCTTTTTTATAAAGATGAAGTAGTCAGTGGATCTCCTATTTATTTCTAGACACACCCATGGGTGGAGCTATTCACAGGACACAACCCTTTGGTTCAGCACCTTGATAGAGCTATCACAATATCCCTGATATTAATTTGTAAAAGATGGCTACCATGGTATTCAGTCATATGATGGGAGAAGAATATCAACCTCTGTATTTTATTAAATAATCCTAAATGATAAATATCCTAAATGACCTGACTTAACTTTGGTCTATTTTTAACAACCTTATTGTTGCCTGGACTCTTATTGGACGATACATTTACTAATATAATTTTTTACAATATTAATTTATTTAAAGTCTATAGCAAGTAACAAAACCTTTTAAAGAGCTGGCATATGGATTTTTTTTATTGTATAAATACTTTTTTATTTTTTATGTATAGAAATAAAAAATTAGGGACGGTCAATGGCGTTGGTACTAAGCGTATGATATTTCAATATATCCCTCACTGTTTGCAACAGATAAAATATGACTTCCCCTGAAATCAACATGGTTTAGCCCAGAAATAACTTTCCTCTCTTCATTTTAAGTTGCTTCTTGAGTCTGAATCAGACTCATATTCAGCAATGATTGACCCATAATATTATTTTTGCTTGGTGATCCAGTCACAATATCGGAAGCCGTAGTGACTCGTAGTCTCCATTTTTATTGTATTTAGAAAACATCCCTCTGATGACTCTATGGATGTTTTCTATAAATGCACATCATGGTGTCTTCATCAAGCTTTAATATGAGTTTTATTTGTTTGTCTAGGACAGTGATCCATATATTTATGTGCATTATATGCATCCAGCTAGATAGACAATACATCATAACTAGATATTAAGTAGTCTGGAAACAACCACATTTTAACAATACATATGATTTATTTGTGGACTGCCGGAGAGTATGGAGGCGCTGGCCTCCACGTACCAGCCCTGAAGGGGGCACTTCTCCATTGCATTTGGCAGTCCAGAGCCACCACTGGGAGGGGGCAGGAGCACCAACATTTATCTTGCCTCAAGGCAACTCTGATGAAGTTAGGAGCCAGTCCTGAGAGGGGCCACTATATGGTGGCATTCCATACTGCCTCTTCCCTTGTAGCTTTAATGATAAAACTATGACATTTAATATACTTGCATTCAATCCCCATGCTGACATCTTTAAAGTTTCCGTTTCCACCACTGGAAAGTTTATAAAGAGGAATTTGATAGCAGGAAACTGATGGGTCACCATGAAAAGCACTTTCACTTTTTCCTTCTGTATGTTTCTTATATCTAACCCACAGTCTAACTGGCCTAAGACTGTATCTCATGTATCCCCATAGTGGACAAGCCTTTAATGGATTTATAGGAAACACAATGATTGCAGGCATGGCTTGTATCATAACTGATCTTTCCCAGGTTATGTAGATATGCCTGTTGCAGGGAAGGTCACCATAGCATTGGGATCAATGATCCCTGTAATATGATTATGTGAAGTTGGTTGCACATGTTTGGAAATCCCGTCTGAGCTTCAGTGATCTTCTGTGTCTGTTCTGTGGCCTTATGCTTCTCTAGTCTACAACTCTTAGTGTATAGCTGGCCATACACTGGCACGATTATCGGTCCCAGCAGAGGTTTGCCCCCTGTGTATGTCCCGTTATCAACACCATACACTTCCTCTGCTGGGACCGATAATCCTAACAGAAGAGGGGGGGGGGAGGTCAGGGTTCTCGGTGCTGCTGCATATCTATGTGCAAAGCTGCTCTGACAGCTTTAATGCATACCTTCAGAGCTGTCAGAGCAGCATAGTACATAGATCTGCAGCAACGTCTATTGCAGGGAGTAGTACAGCCAGGGATCAGCCGCGGCTATGGCTGATCCCTGTCTATACTACTCCTTGCAATAAACGCTGCTGTATATCTATGTACTATGCTGCTCTGACAGCTTTAAAGTATACCTTCACAGCCGTCAGAGCAGTATAGTACATAGATATACAGCAGCAGCTTTGAAGAATAGGGAGCCATTCAGCTTGCTGATTGGCTCCCTTAAAATATCAGGAGCTTGCCATAGACCAAATAATTGCACCAGAGCGTTTCTGGTGCGTTTATTTGGCATTTGAAAAATTGATCTTGGCCATTAACTACAGCGATTATTTGCCTAATCACCCGATAATTGGGTGATCGGGCCGATAATTACCCTAGTGTATGGCCAGCTTATGTCTTTACAAATAGTTGTTGTTCTTTCTTGAATGTGAACCTTTGTGTCTACTCATCCAAACTACAGTTCTGGAGTTTTACAGCAGAAACATGTCTGAAATTACGTGTTTAGTGCGACTCCAGAATTTTAATGTCTATAAAATCACCTTCCGCTTGTTCACAAATGCATTAAAATAAGAGCCAATTTTTTTACTTTTACAGATTTATTAAAAGAGTGAGTTTCAAATGAGGTTTGAATTGGTTAATACTGTGACACATATGTTGCTTTATATCCAAGAGGTCAGCAAGTCAGAATTACTTCCATAAAGTCCATTACAGAACTTAATGTAATGACATCATGGAAGGTGGAAGAGGGTCAGATGTAAAGCTAAGTAAAGCTTAGAATAGATTATTAAAGAGAGAAGTTGTGGATATAGAAGTGGCAGAAATGGAGGATGGACACACATACAAAGGGCAGAAATGGAGGCTGTGCGCATATACATGGGGCAGAAATGGAGACTGGGCACATATACAAGGGGCAGAAATGGAGACTGGGCACATATGCAAGGGGCATAAATGGAGACTGGACACACATGCATGGGGCAGAAATGGAGGCTGGGCACATATACAAGGGGCAGAACTGGAGACTGGGCACATATACAAGGGGCAGAAATGGAGACTGGACACATATACAAGTGGCAGAAATTGAGACTGGGCACATATACAAGTGGTAGAAATGGGGACTGGGCACAAATACAAGGGGCATAAATGGAGACTGGGCACATATACAAAGGGCAGAAATGTAGACTGGACACATATACAAGTGGCAGAAATTGAGACTGGGCACAAATACAAGGGGCAGAAATGGAGACTGGGCACATATACAAGTGGCAGAAATGGGGACTGGGCACAAATACAAGGGGCAGAAATGGAGACTGGGCACAAATACAAGGGGCAAAATTGGACACTAGGCACATATACATGAGGCAGAAATAGAGACTGGGCACAAATATATGGGGCAGAAATGGAGATTGGGCACATATACAAGAGGCAGAAATGGGGACTGGGCACAAATACAAGGGGCAGAAATTGAGGCTGGGCACATATACAAGAGGCAGAACTGGAGACTGGGCACATATACAAGGGGCAGAACTGGAGACTGGGCACATATACAAGGGGCAGAAATGGAGACTGGGCACATATACATGGGGCAGAAATGGAGACTGGGCACATATATAAAGGGCAGAAGTGAATGGCTGGGCACATAGATTTTTTTGAAGGCCCATAAAGGTTCTGCATCTTTATGTAAAGTTTAATCCCAACTAGTTATATAGTATATTGTTGGTTATTATACAGTAACAATGGGAATCCCTATATAAGAAGCTATGGTTATAAGAAAACCACAGTCTGTATTACTTAAGGGAAGACTCCTTGGCTGACTGATGTCACTAATACTTTATTGTTAAACTAAAACACAACCAGTACAACAATCTAATGCCTTGTGTTTATTTGCATCTTAAATGATGTCTTCTCCTCTTTCCTTCTCAGGCCTTGACTGTTGGTTCTCATCTCCTAATCTCAGATTTATCAAGACATTTCCACCTTTGCTTCCTGTTTGTCCCCTCTTATCTCTATTGTCTCTAAGAATCCCCAATATCTCCTACTGTGCAGATGACCCCTCTACCCACTGTCAAGCTTGCCCTCTCTATATCTAAATAACTACACACCCTAAGGATTAAGGTTGGGGAAAATATTTATTGGGATGTAAAGTGTCATGGCATTGATAGGCCCAGGCCATTTGTTTCTGGCTTAAATATACACACCCTCCAACATTAAATGGAAACTGATACACTCAGAGACGTGTCTGTGAAGGGGGCGTGGCTCGACCCACCAACAGCGTGTCTTTTCTCTGCTCTCATTTGCATATATGATAAGGTTTAAAATCTCACTGGAAGAAGTCACAGGAGAGGGTCTTGTCACTATAGCAGAGCTGCGATAGATAGATAGATAGATAGATAGATAGATAGATAGATAGATAGATAGATAGATAGAGATGGATACATAGGTACCAAATTGCAGTTGTCGCCCTACTTTACTTAAAAACCGACAAATGAAATTGTGTACATTTTCCAACACCTTTTATCATGATGGTAGATTGTCCCCTGTTAGGGAAGACATTTTAGCTTTTAAAGGAGGATTGTCATTCACAAATCATATGTCACAAACCACTAAAAGTGTCAGAATCCCAGGAGGTTCAGGGGAGCTTGTTAATCTCTCCTGTTTAAAGGAAACAGCCTAATTCACTTAAGCGTAATGAAAACCATGCCTGAAATGCTAAATAGCTCTTTAAATTCTTTTTGGCCTGTCAGCTTCTACTTTCTCAGTCTAATTGTGTAGGTCTCATATTTACTAAGACCAAGCAGAAAGTCATCTTTATGTAATTGCCATCTAACAGCAGTTTACACTTGGAAATCGGTTGTTTAATCACTGATCGAAAATTACATGTTTATACAACAATTATATTCTGTCTTGTAAAAACCAATTACTTTTATGTGTTTTCCTTTGGAAATATACATCATCTTCATAATGACAAGAGACTATTTGTGTCACATTAATAACCAGAATTTGTATAGATATCATTAACTTGTAATTAACTTCACCCATGTTTTCCAAAGACGCCTACAAGAAGTAACAGTGCCGTATTTTAGCTATATTTTATATGTAACTCGTTAGCGCCAAAGCTCAGAATAAACATTTTACTTGAAAGAGATCCATGGAAGGGTAAAGAAGGTTTACAGGCTTTAGTTTGGCTTAGTTCCCATTTGGGGACTTAGGGTTAGGCTGTGGAGGGGGGGGGGACTTAGAGGAGGTGACTTAAGCTGGCCATACACTAGTACGATTATTGGTCCCAGCAGGGGGTGAGCCGATAAATGGGACGATTTCCCGCTAGGAGAGATAATCCTAGCAGAAGAGGGGAGGGGGCAGCGCTCTCTGTTGCTGCTGCTTTATATCTATGTACAAAGCTGCTCTGATAGCTGTGAAGGTATACTTTAAAGCTGTCAGACCAGCATAGCACATAGATATACAGCAGCGGCTATTGCAGGCAGTAATACAGATAAGAATCAGCCGAAGCTTCACACAGCGCAGTTTCGGCTGATCCTTGTCTGTACTACTCCTGCAATAGCCGCTGCTGTATATTTATGTACTATGCTGCTCGGACAGCTGTAAAGTATACCCTCAGAGCTGTCAGAGCAGCTTTGTACATAGATATAAAGCAGCAGCAGCTCTGAACAATAGGGAGCCATTCAGCTTGCTGATTGGCTCCCTTAAAATATCGATAGCTTTCTCCCGATTTAAATCAAATATGGTGAAAGATCAAGTAATCTACCAGAGCGTTTCTAGTGCGTTTATTTGACGTTTCAACGTTTCAATTGCCCGATTACCCAATAATTTTGAGATCGGGCCAAAAACTGTCTAGTGTATGGCCAGCTTTAGGGTTTGGGTTAGGGAGTGGGGTTCCTCACCTTTCAGAGCACCGTGTTCAGTGCTCCAGGTATCGATTGCAAAAGGCATAAGCAATCGATATCCCAGCCAGTTCCGAACTGGCTGGAAGCGAACGGTCCTATTGAAATAGGGCCATTCACAATGGGGATCCACACTCATTCCCACTGGGGCTCAGTATTTTTAGGTCCCTAGATAATGAAAGTGTAATATTCAGAATGAAATGAATTTGCTTATTCAGTGAGAGAGTCTTGAAATTTAGGGAATTCTCCAGACACTTAGGACAAACGGCCAGCCTCATAAACACCCTTACATATCCTGCCCACTTCCCTGGTACAGTGTATGGGCCTTGATGTACCCCTTCTCTAAAAATCATCAGGGCCCAGCACCCCTCTGAGTCATGATTCATATTACAAAACTTACAGTGGCATTTGTGGAAATAACTAATTTAACGTATTAGCATTTCATCATCCAAAGCCACTAGCATACGGACTGAGGAACCCCAGAACAACAAAGGGGACTCTTGTATCCTCGAAATAATCATCCATTATGTAGTTAAGGCACCTGTAGAGTCCCCTAGATTACTTTAAACCAGGGTTGCTGACTCTCCCAGAATATCCGGTGGACTCCCGAAATTTAGGGAGCTCTCCCAGTATCCCAAAAGAGCCGGCAAATCTCCTGCAAGTTCCGTGTTTGCATAAATCACATCATTAAGTCCCGTCCCCATACAGAATCTATTTCTTCTTTCTGCGATCTCTCGATCAACCCTGCTTTTCTTCTATAATCAGTGGTGGGTCTAGGCCCTCATGGAGCCTTAACTGAGCTCTGCAATGGAGGCAGCCATCTTGTAGACCCATTAGTACTAATGCAACCGCTAGGAACTCACGACATCACTGAGCAATGAGAACGTTCTAGCATCTCTTTGCACATACCATTTCTAACCAATAACTAATGTCACTTTGAAACGGTTATTGCTGGATTTCATTTTTTAAAATGATTTTGTATAGAGGTTTGTTTTATTTCCACTGTCTTGGTAATACAGAAGTGTAAGCCAGATGTATCCCTGACCTTATGAACTCATTATTCTAAAAGATCCCAAGTAAAGAGCGAGTGAACTAGGAAATAATTGATACAAATGAAATACTAGCCTTTAAATTGGATTAGAAGCGCTAGGTATCCTAAAGCAATGTGGGGGGTTAAAAAAATATATTTTGCCTAATTCCCATGACATACACACTGCTTTCCAGATGTATTTTATAAAGCATTTAAAGTTCCTATAGAGCCACCGGTGCTTTGTATATCAGTCCAAGTTAATGGTAGGTCAGTATCTTGAGCTCCATGTAGATGCACAATGATTGTAGCTCTAAGGGGTTTTACCCCTCTAGACATTATTATGTCTGTACATGCTCTGCTGCAAATGTTATTAAATACAGTGTTTTACATTTTTACCTTTCTGTGCTTTTCAACAAAGCTTTTAAAAATATTGTCTGAAGTGTTTCCTTTGGCCACCTTTGGAAGTAACACAAATCACAATGTAATTCATGCAGTTCTCTTCTGCAAACCAATGCAAGGTATCTGCTGACAGAAACCTTAAATGTACACATGCCTTACAACTGTTTTGATTCGCTGGTTACAAAAGGGGAAGGGGTTTATGGGAAAATGGGTGGAGTTATGAGCAAATATGCAAATTCATGGGCACAACTGCGCAGGGGTTTGGGCGGAATGGGGGTGGGGCTTATTTTGTCCCGATTTCGTTGGAGCTGTGCATAATCTTTAACAAGTAATCAATAAAGCTACTGTTTCTGCTGCATATCATATGTGCCAACACTCCTGGGAGTCAGGGAGCCACCTCATGTGGAGGCATTGAGGTACAGCTACATGTGGAAGGCCTTGACCTTCTAAAAGACTCTAGTGCCCAACCACAGTCCCGGGATCCAGAGGTTCTTGGCTATAGCCCAATGCCAACTACAGCTGATCCCAAAATTTTAGCCTGAAGATAGGATGCATCATGTATGACCAGGGGAAAAGTCACCAGAGCAGGCCTGGCCAACCTGTGGCTCTCCAGGTGTTGCAAAACAATGACTCCTAGCATGCTTTAGCTGCATAGGCATAGCCGATGCCTGACAAAGCATGCTGGGATTTGTAGTTTCACAACAGCTGGAAAGCCACAGGTTAGCCAATCCTGCAACCAGAGGATTAAGGTCATCGTCTCATCGTGGTGGGTGTGGGTCATTTTCACAACTGGCTGGGAAATCGATTGCTTCTGCTTCTCAGAGGAAAAGCAGCATGACCTTAAATCTCCCTTCTCTGCAGCCTAACCCTAGAACGTCCCATAGTCTTCGAACTCTAAATGTCCCCATAGACTCCCCGTTAAAGTCACCTGTCCAATGGGTCTGCGGCAGCGGTTTCTGAATGAATGGGTAAGTATGCCGATCATACTAGCGTTATTTTCTAAATAGAGACAAATGAAAATTAGCTTTCGTCTGTCTTTATTTTGGAAACAGCATTTTCGAGGCGGCGGCTACATCCCCTCATTGGTGTACCTACCCTGGAGATGCAGGAGGTGCTGCTACTATGGGTCTCAAGAGAAGTGAGGGGTCGGTCCCAAGTAGCCACCCACCTTGCCCCTACAAAGGACGCGCTATATCAAATCTGAGGCATGCGCATAACAGCCTTGCATAGGGATAAGCGTCCTGCATCTGTGCAAGTGTCTGACTGGGGATATGATCCCACCCCCATCCAGAGGTCTGTGGCACCCCTGCTATGAGGCCCGGCTGTGTTTAAGTACACCCCTAAATCTATTGGTTATACCCATTACATCAGCAAATAGAATTGTGCGATTTACATTCTAACCTTCACTTCACCAAGTTACAGAATCTCTTAGAAACAGTCTTTATTAAATGAACCCTCCAAACAAAAATTAATAAGAGAAAAACCTCTAAATATTTTTTTTTACAATACGTTTATTGTAATAAATTGTAATATATTAAATGAAATAATCTCTTTTAACCTGAATTAATTAAATGAATAGTTGTATGACTTCTTTTTATACCAGAATATTTGAAATTTAAACTATCAACCCAAAACATAGGACCCAATCCAGAGTTACGGACGTCAGGCCCTTGCGCACGTTAGCAACATTAGCGTACCTATCATCATACGGAGTTTGGGTCCATACGATGTCATTTCTGAAGAAATGGGCTGTTCTTCCCCTCTGCCCGCTAAAGTGGGTGAGTGAAGCATGGTAATTGTACAGTGTCTGAGGGGTATCCCACACTCCTGCGGATCAGTGGTCGTACAGACGGCTGATCTGCACGCTTTACTTAAGGCAGACTTATGGCAGCTTAAGCCCGCACAGGAGAGGGGAGTGACGGGGGGGAGTTCACTTCTCTCTCTCGGTCGGACGGACAGACTCCCACACATATAGAAAGTGTGCGAGGGTCTGTATCTGGTCCGGGTCTGATATGATAGAAACATTTCTCTGTGTATGACAGTCGGTTGGAATTGCTCAATAGATGCCTGTACTTTAAGCTGTGAGTGTCATATGTGCTCTGTCTAGTAAGATCAAACCATATGCCTTGTTTTATGGGGAAGGCGGAGGCTGTTGTTCATGTCATCTAAGTATATGGTAACATAAACAGCTAGATTGTAAATGACCCTCCATGTTCTGTCTAGTTTTGCACTTGTTCTTAAACCAATTTGGACCCTCTATGTCTTTATGGTATGTGGCTCGCACTTCCCTATAACCAGTGCTGGGGCCTATTAAACCCCCTTGGAAGCCACATCCGGACATTAATGCTGTAAAGAAGCACAGAAGGGAATGTTTACCGCTGTAAATTGTCTTTTTTTTTAACTCTTAAAATGCCAGCTACAGTCTATAAATCCTGTCATAGGAACGGATCCTGAATTAATTACAGTTGCACGCACGTAAGCGTACGGAGTGAAGGCGCGATCCCATAGTCAGTAGTACTCTCCTCGCGCGCGCGGACCCTCCAAGTTCTAACCCCGTATCTTCGTCGGAGGCCGTTGCTGCATGGAATGCATCGATCATGCTGAATTCCGTTGCGTAACAGGCCTCCATATGCGTGTGCATGAGGACAGGACAGATTGGCCATGAGTAAATATCCTGGACCGTATTCACAGATGCGTGTGTAAAAAGTACGCAAATATATGCACGCACGTGGCAACACCCATGACACTTCCCTCACACGGACGTTTTTTTTGGTGACTTACGCGTCCACAGAGCAACCTTAGCTCTACGTATGTAGTTACGTGCGTATTTTCCTTCCGTAAATACGTACATGACAAACCGCGCCCATATTAGTCCATTTAAATGCCCCCCCCACCCACTTTCACTAAACTACGCACATACGGAAGACAACCACGCCCCTCCGTACGTATGTCACTAAGTCCGATTTACAGATCCGGGCGTATTGGACATCCGTACCTAAATCCTACGTAGATTGCGTAAAAAAGTGTATTACGCATGCACAGTACAACCATAACTAAAAATACGCACGGAAAAAGTAGCAAAATCGTAAGTGTGAATCGGGTCCCCTGTCATTATTGTGTCCTAACCCTGTGTTTTGGTGAAAAGGGAAAATACTCTTAGGACACCACATGAATATGTAAGCTAGGAAGTTAAATGGTCACAAACCAGCTTCTAGCAACAGGACATTTTTGCATCATCATAATCAAGCTTCATCCCTGCTGCTCAGTGCTGTGAGCAAGGGCATTGTGACGCAGGGGGCGGGGCAATGGTGACACAGTTGTCACAAACAAGTCTCTTCCCCAATGGTCTGGATCGTAGTGGATTCTAGACCTGTGTTGGGGCAGCCTGCTCTCCCAGAAGGCTACGAGTGCCACAATTCAGGAGTCTCTGGGACATTCTGGGGAAATTGGTAATTATTTCATAAAAGTATCGTTGCAACTGAATGGCTGTCCCAACAGTGAGGAGTGTGCTAGAGGCAAGGGAACAGATCCAGAGATAGAAAATAAGAGGAATACAGGAATAAAACTACACCTGGACAAAACCACACTGAATTGCAGGAAGACCAGACCCTCCATTCCATTAGGTACAATTTAATCCACTCCTGAGCTTCCAACTGTCACTCACCTGGTTTAAATTAAATTGAATTAACTGATATCTGAAAAAAAAACTATTTGCATCAACAAAAGTGAAGACCATAGTAACTGACAGTTGGAAACTGAGGAGCAGAGTATTTTTTGTTGTAGGGTATGGAAGACTAATTTCATCTGTTGCAAAGAGTATTAGGGCCAGATTTACTAAGCTGTGGGAAGAGAAAAGTGGAAATGTTGCCCATAGCAACCATTCAGGGTCTAGCTAACATTTAGTATGTAATAGGAAAGTGAGAGCTAGAATCTGGTTGCTATAGGCAACATGTCCACTTTTTCCTTACCTGCAGCTTAGTAAATCTAGCCCTTAGAGTTGCAAGCTGAGGTTTCCTAACAGAAGTCTAAATAATAGTTTTCGAGTGAAGCTGGTTAGTATCTGTTTAATGAGCAAAAGCAAAGTATTCTCCCTACTTGCAAAGAACAAAACACATTTGTCTCCATTTGTATCTGAAATTCAACATGGATTTGTCCAGGTGAAAATTTCTACCTGATTTACTCATCTTCAATCTCTGGATCCAATCCAAGAGCAGGAAAATCAGTAATGCGCAATATCAGCCACTTCTTCCCCTCATGTCTGGGCAACACGTTGGCTCAGTGAGTAGGACACAGTTCTGAGGTCATGAGTTTCATTCCTGAACTAGGCCTTATCTGTATGGAGCTTGTATGTTCTCCCTGTGTCTGTGTGTTTCCTTCCACATGCCAAAAACATACTGGTAGGTTAAATGGATGCTGCCTAAATGAACCCTAGTTGGGCTGGATCTAGACTTAAGTGCTTGAAATTAGTTACTCCTGGGCTAAACCATGTTGATTGCAGGGGAGTCATATTTCATCTGTTGCAAACAGTACTAGAGTTGAGTGGTAGAGTTTCCTATCCCAAGTCTAAATAACAGTGTGATAGTAAAGCTGGTCAGTATCTGTGTGCAGTAAGCAATTTAAAGATATATCTCTGCATGCAAAGAATACAATTAACTTGACTCCCCCTGCAATCAACATGGTTTAGCCCAGAAGTAACTAATTTCAAGCCCTTACTTAAGTCTGGATCCAGCCCATTGTGACCAGTGGTTAGCTTAGGAGCAAGTTAAGTCATTATTTCAAATTGGGAAAATCATAAACCATAGAGAAGTCCAGTAGTAGTCCAGTTTTGGGGTTTAGTGTTTTTCTAAACATAGTTTAGACTGAGTTAGATTTATAACATTTGATAGTACTGTGTATGTATACGTCAGGGCTAGAAGATTGTTTAGGCAACCTATCTTCTTCTGTAGGGCCCACTGGGCACTGAGAGGCCGAGATTACTGTATTATAATATTGTTTATTTATGCGAGATCTTTATTCACCCATTGGTTATTAATTAGCTCTGGCTTTCATTTAAAAATACATTTTACATTACAAAGTTTACCTTATGCAAAGGTAGATGTATGATTCATAGGGATGGATTCATTTCCTAGTAATGGCTCCCATGTAAAACAGAAGTGCAGTTTAACTCCAAAAATACCTAAAAAGTGAACAGTCGCAAAACACACAAGGCTTCAATAGGATCAGGGGTCAGATTTACTAAGCTACAGGTTTGGAAAGGTGGAGATGTTGCCCATAGCAACCAATCAGATTCTAGCTCTCACTTTCCTATTACATACTAGAGACACTGGGGTCCATTTACTATAACGCCCACTGTGAGCGTTATTATTCAGTGCAAGGCTCGCTCCACCTCGCAGCAAGCCTTGCACCTGTTTTCGTCGAAGTTACTATTTTTTACCTGTCTGGTGAGGTCCCACAATGATCCTTTTCGCCTGCATTGTGAAGTGAAGAAGTGACAGAAAAAGTGACACGCATGTGCAGTAGCTGCCTTTTGGGACTTAAAAACTTTTATGTCCCAAAAGACAAGCAACACTTGCATGCGTGGGACTCCAAGGCAAAAGCAACACCAGGAAAGGTGAGTAAACTATTTATTTTGTATTGTTCTTTTTTTTATTATTATTTTAAAGTATACCCTAACGCCATCTTCAGTTGGCGTTATTTAACTTGTCGGCGCGGATTGTTAAAATCTGTGCCGACACTTTGTAATTACTACGATCAGCCGGCCTGCATTCATTAAAGCGGGCCGGCAATCGTGAGTGCAGAAGCTGACTGCACAAATATAAACTGAAAGCAAAACCTAAATATGTACATTATTTCTCTGAATCCTGGACCCATACAACATTGGTCCATGGTCCTCCTAGTGATCTATGGGTTTAAGATCATTCACCCTCTAGTTAGCACACCAATGGATGATACACAATGGTTAATGTATCACCAGGTGAGAAAGGTGTCTATGTGCCCTGAAAATGTCTTAATTTACCACTTAAGCTGGCCACCGACTAGAGCGATTATTGGTCTGATCATTGAGCCAATAATTACTGTAATGTATGGCCTTTTTTTAATCTTATAGCATGCATAAAATATATTGGACCCAAGCTGCGATTTCCCTGCACCTTCACCTCCTGGGTGGAGTAACTCTGTCTGACCATTATTATTATTATTAGCAAGTTCTGCAGTAATAAAATCTCTGGACTCTGCAGGTAACAGGTAATTATGTGTCATATAAAGTTATTGCAGCCAGTCAGCTGACAGGCTAGCTGCATAGTTCTCCTAAAATAATTGACAGAAAGCCCAGCCAATCAGTGCAGAGACTGACAGGAGGCTCACGCAGCCAATCAGCTCAATTAATCTCGGCAGCCCCTCCCACTTCTGCCAGGATTATCGGTCTCAGCAGGTGTTGTCGCTGATTTCAGGACTTCTCCCTAGTGGGAAATAGTATTGTCCACCTCCTGCTGGAGTAGTACATGACCATCTTTACCGATAATACATAAATCAGTCACATTTGTGACAATTGTACATTGTTTGTTATATTTATGTTTAATTGTGAGTTTATGCTATTTATGCAATACAATCCCCACTATAGCAAATGCCACTAAGCTAGAAGCAATAGTTGATTCCATATGCAGAGCTGGTGTAACATGGTCTGAGACATATTTAAGTGCATGCAGGGCTTTGGGGGAGGGGATCACTGACTAGGAAATGTCTGGCTATCGTAGTCTTCCTGTATACACACACACACATACAGACTGTACATACTGCACTTCCATTTTTAACGCCACTCATGGGGGCCCTCCTGCTAGACCAGCATGTTTATTTCAGTTATTAATAACTAAATACTAAATATTATATTGCCACAAGCTTTCCTGTGTTAACATTAGGGGAAAAAAACGACAAGTGTTGGGTTTATTTTATAAAGCGTGTGAAGCATGACCTAGCCACAGAGCAAGAAAAATAGGCTTGTTAAATAAACACGAAACCTTGACATTTGCATGTATTATCTCTCATTTGTAACATTAAATAAAGATTATTTTGGAGGAAACGCGCAGACAGAGGACTAGGTGATGCTGGAGAAGAATGGGTTTGATATACAGGACTGCCACCAGAAATTGTGGGCCTGCGGGCCTGCTCATATCATTCACAGTTTGCCCAATGCCCAGGGAAGTCTAATCCTGAGCATGGGCATGCTGATGTGCGGCCAAGAGATCTCCAGCATTGGTGGTAGGATACAGCCAATACCTGCTACTGGAGAGTTAAGGTGAGTGTCAGCAGAACCTCTTTCTCTCCGGGCCTGGGGCAAAAGTCCCAACAGGCCCCTCCCCCCCCTTAATAGTGGCCTTGTTGATATACAATTTTGATTTTGATCATATACTTAATGCTAAGTGGCCTTCATCAAGGTACCCCCAAATGCCGCTCTTTTAGCAAATATGTGGAATTTATTTTAAAAATGACAAAGTTTTGACCAAATATGTCCATTTGTGGTCGGTACTGGGTGGAACTTGGGCGGGGCTTATTTTGTCTCACTTTCGGAAATTGTAAATGTTGGGAGCTACAGGATTAGTACATTCTGTACTATTTCAATGCCAGATAAAGACTAATTGGACCATGTAGTCGCATTTTTATGCACTTGTTTTTGATCATGTGAATAGAAATTCATATTTGTTCTCATTTATCATCTATATCATATATCTTGCAATTTGGTTACGCAAATTCAAAATTATATTTTTTTAACAGACTAGTCAAAAAATTCTAATAAATATTATTCTAAATATTCTAAATATTGAGTGCTCAAATCAGGCATATCAGTTAATACTCAGACCAGTAACGGATGCTGTCGTCATGAGTTTGATTCCTGGCCTTATTCCATGGAACAGGGACTGATGTGAATGACGAATAATCTCTGTACAGCGCTGTGGAAATTAGGTGGCACTGCATAACTAAACATTAATAATAATAATCTGCACTCAACAGGTCATGCAGCAATATTACCTATACTGGCGTCAGGTATATTCAAGAACCGGTTGCATTCCCCGCATTAAATGAGGGATTTCTGAAATAGGGGCATCCGAAAATTCATTTTTGGATGTCCCTATTTCGAATACTCCTCCATTTTATAATTTTTTTTTCAGGATGGGTGAGTATGCCAATTGGCATACTCACCCATTCCTTTTCGGAAAGGCTGCCGCCGCTACCACAGGACCCGCACCATGGGAAAGGGGAGTAACCTCTCCGCGGAGAAGGTTAGGCTGCGGGGAAGGGAGGGTTAGGGTCAGGCTGCAGGGAAGGGAGGGTTAGGGTCCAGCTGCGGGAGAGAGAGGGTTAGGGTCAAGGGAGGGTTAGTGTAAGGCTGCAGAAGATAGTGGGTTAGGGTCAGGCTGCAGGAAGGGAGAGTTAGGGTCAGGTTGCGGGGAAGAGAAGGTTAGGGTAATGGGAGGGTTAAGGTTAAAATTAGGGGAAGGGTTGGGGTAGCACCACGTTCGGTGCTCCATGGATCGATTGCTATGCCATGAGGCATAAGCAAACGATCTCCCAGCCAGTTCGGAACTGGCGTGGAGCGAACGGCCCTATTGAATTAGGGCCGTTCTTTCCGGAGACCCACACCCTTTTAGAACAAAGCGCTTGCCGTTAACTAGAGGTCACGAGGAACTGTGTTACTTATTAGCACCCTGCTTCAGAGCTTCCGAGGGTGAAAAAACCAGTAGTATTTCTCAGTAATGCATGGGAAAATGCTGAGTAAAAAATATTGGGCCTCCAGTCAAAAAACTGTCAGTCCCTGTCATCAGACAAGAACCCAAGGAAAGAAAATAAAAGCCAAATTGTGTTTCTGCTGCCCGCATCATGCTGCCAAAACACAGGTATGAAAACTGGTTTTCAGGGACATCGGGCACATGTGGTTTGCAGTAAGCTCCTTAACCACAGTTCTAATGAATTTGTTGAGCGGAATTAATTATATAAGGAAACCTAATGCATAATAATCATTAAGCTGAGCAATGAGGTGGAATATTTGGAGGCTGAAAGAGTTTACTTGGAAACGTGTAATAAATCGTAGTGTGAAAATTCAATTATCCAAAGTAGAGCAACTGTGTTTTCTGGCATGGATGCGGTTTGTTTATGTTAACGTTCCATACAAATGACAAGACGCAACTGTTGCCATCCGCGTGCACTATGCGACCCATACAGCGTCCTGGCGACTAGCCCACTCTGTCATGTGCGTACATAGGATCTGCTGTGTAGCAATATAACGATTGGCTTCTTTTCCATGATAAACAGGGTGTTATTTTTACCACATGACCAAAATATAAATACAAAGATTCCCCACAGTGAATCAATCACAATTTGGCCAAAAAGTTGCATTGTTTTCATTAAAACATTTAACCCTTTTATAGCAATAATAATCAGACCACATTTCAGAGCACCGATAAAACTAAAAAGTCAGTACATACAGATATTAGCTTGTTTCAATTTTTTTTACATTTACTATAAAATGTTTTAAAGCTTTTCTTGGATTTTATGCACCTGGATAGACTGCTCTTGCTCACAACAGGGGGCAAATGGAAAGACGCACATATCTCAGTCACATTTCATATTCCAGTCTCCTCCTGTGTTGTTACTATCTCTTACAGTGCAATAGGCATAATTACTACTGGATTTACCTTATTAATGATCTTTCATGTAATTATGAGAGGTAACATTGAAAGAATTCCCAGCATTTGCAAGACCAAAAAGGAGACCTCGTCCCAGCCCCGCCCTGGCCCTGCACAAACCCCACCCCTTTTGATGTGACCACAAAAGGCGTGAAAAAAAACCCCCCTTTGTCTCTGGTCTAGTCCCCTTGTCAGGACAACCCGGGCTGAATGGCAGGAGAGTCACCTGAAATCGGAACAGTTGGGAGGTATGCAATAAGACAACTTTCATTGCACAATTCATAGCAGAGTCTGGTATCGCAAGGTCCCATACTATAGGAGAGAAAGGCGATAATAGGTCGACATTATCAATTAACAGAGGCGATCGGCATTCATGTTCGGCCAAGGGTGTCCTGACCTCTATGATTGGCCCTGTACACAAGTCGGTGTACAGTATCTGGAAACGCTCTTCTTTGTGTACGCATTACATGGAGGTGCACTATCAGCTGCATTAAAAGCAGACAACGAACCATAAAGATCACTAGCTTAGAGATGGTATAAAATGGATTCTTTTTGCATATTTCAAATGACTTTGTGGCCTATTACTGGCCCTTAATGTGCACCTTCTGCACATTAAGGGCCCGGTGCACTCTTTTGGAAGCCCCCATCCCTCCTCAATAGTGGATTGCAGAGGTCCCTCTGAACCTCGGGGCCTGCCACAGCTGTCCCCCTTCTTTCCCCCTGTCGTCGGGCCTGCCTGCCCCATAACTGTAGGGCCGGTACTGGTGCTGTCTGTGCTATGAAACTAGATTTACACTTTCTAAACGACCTCCACAAAAACTTCAATTCACAAGACTTGTGACAGTTTTTACTTTAGAGCGTTACAGAAGAAACCCAGAAGAACAAAATAAAACCCGTTCAGTTTCATCTAGCTCAGGGTTAGGCAAAACCCTGGTTTTGTGTTGGGTATCATCATACTGGCAGAGGATTAGATGTAAAAAGCTCTGGTATTACTGAACATTTTATTTTAGTGTTGAACATGCGGGGCCCCTGTCTGGAAGGTCCCCACAGTGCTGTGCGCTGTCTAAGCTGCCAGCCGCTGCAAGCTGTCAGCAAAAGCAGTCAGCCTGTTGGCGGCTGTTCTGCACATGCGCAGTTCACCAGTGTCAGTTCGACCTGCACTTCAATTTATGAGGGGCCTTTGAGTAATTATTGCCCCAGGCCCCACCACTGCTAAGTCTACTTCTGCCCCTGTCTATGTGCCGACTTAACTTTCAGTTAATACGATCAACTGATGCTCTATTAGGGCCAAGTTTACTAATACCCCTTTCACATCACCACCCCGGCAATATCCCGGGTTCACAGACACGGGATATTGTCGGGGCAGCAGATGATCCCAGGGTCACAGACCCCGTTTCACACTGCATGGCAGACCCGGGAAATTCAGAGACCCGGGTCTGCCCTGTCGTCATCAGACAGAGTAATTTGTTTACCGTTGCTCTGGCAACACTTGTTGCCAGGGCAACAGTAAACAAATTGCACCAATCAAGTGCGTTAGGTGCTACCCGGGTTGAAAAACCCGGGTAGCACCTTTCACACTACACCCTTACCCGTGTCGGACCCAGGAATAACCCTTCTTTTTACCCGGGTTGAATTCCCGGGTATTTCATGGTGATGTGAAAGGGGTATCAGCTGCGGGTTTGGAAAAGTGGCGATGTTACCCATAGCAACCAATCAGATGCTAGCTCTCAATATCCTATTACATACTAGAGAATGTCAGCTAAAATCTGATTGGTTGCTATGGACAACATCTCCACTTTTCCAAACGCACAGCTTAATAAATCTGGCCCTGAATGTTCCTTTTTGTAACACTTATTGGCAAAGTCTGAGAAGTTCTTGAACTTGTGTTTAGCGCTAAGGGCACAGTGTGAATATTGTAAATAAACCAACTTTCTGAAATGCATCATAAATGTTCCAGTGAAACAAAACTTGTAAATATTATCTTTATTCCAGATGTAGTTAGAATGTCAACTGTCCTTGACCACTGTACTGAGGAAACACAACCATTTCAGTCGTGTGTGGTTCCTGCTTTGCCTTTGAATTTGATGGAGCAGAGTAACTTCTTTAATTACCATTAAAATGTTACCATGTTCATTTTTGTCTGGATTTCAGGAGCAATTTTGTGATTCCCACTGATTGATCATCATGGTATTTTGTCTAATAGTTACTCCAAAACAATTTAGGGTTTATCAGACCGGGAGCCTTTGGCAAGTCAATAAAAGCAGTATTGACCTTGGACCATGTTTGAGAGGATGTCATTTGTTACTTCAGTGAAGTGGAATGACCTTTCCCAAAACAAGATTGGGAAAGAGGTTAATAGCTGCCAATTGCTGAGGTGTTCGAGAGCTGCATATGGATACCATCTATAACAACTGCGAAGGGCTTAAAAGAAGAATAATGACTTGTTGTACTGCACTCTGAGTTCCTGGTAATGTTGCTTTGGCCTCTGAGAGGTAAATGATTTCCAAAGACACAGAGGCTGATCCAGAGTAAGTGCACAAAAAGGTGGAAATCTGAATATAATATATAGATTCTATACAGGGAAAATACTGGCTGTTGCACACAAATATTCAACATCTAGGTCCAGATTTACTAAGCTGTGGATTTTGAAAAAGTGGAGAGTTTGCCCATAGCAACCAATCAGATTCTAGATCTTATTTAACTATTGCGTTCTAGAGAATGTCAGCTAGAATATGATTGGTTACTATGGGCAAACTCTCCACTCTTTCAAAACCCACAGCTTAGTAAATCAGGACCTTAAACACTAATTTAGCATTAAGCTATAACATAATAATTAGTAATTAATATATAGGGCTGCATTTACAAAGGATTGAAAACTTCATTTGCATGAGATAAAGGGCCTGATCCAGACCTACGCATATAATACGCCCTTGTGCGTAGCGTATTTACGCCAGCGTACCTTTGAAGCACTCCCTTAGACACTCCCCTCGGTCGTCCGTATTTATGCCGTCTTACGCCGACCAATCCCTACCCTAACTTTTCTGAGCGTAACCGCGGGCGTCCGTAGCATCCATGCGTAGTTACGACGTTTAGCGCGCCCATACTGTATGATTTACATGCCTCACCCCGCCTCCGAAGCGTAATTCCAGGTGTCCTATGGATGACACGCACCTTCGTTCATAGTTACACTGATGGTACGTACGTTCAGAGTTTTGTGGCGTAACATCTGCCATGTACATGCGCAGTATATACAAATAGGCGATTTTACATCAGCGGCTAGCGTGCTTAGGTCTGGATCTACCCCTTAGTCCTATTTAATGGCCCCACTGAGTTATATCTAAAGGGGTGAACTCAGCACCAGTAATGGATGGGGTTCTGGCTATTGAATGCAGTCAATAACACTGTCCAAGGCAGAAGGAGTGACGACTGTTTTGTCTGAGTTATTGTGACCAGCAGTGTCAGTTTGTTTAGCCTAGTAACTAGTTTTTCACCCCCACCCCACCCCATCTATCTTTCTAGTTACTAAATGGTAAAACATTATATACAGTAATCATATTTTATAATTCACTGTTGTAGTTGTCAGTGTCTGTTTTTTTCTAGTGTAGTCTTTTTATCAGCTATGGTTTGTTTTGCAATGTTTATAGTAATCAGAGAAACATTCTGTATACATCATCTGCTTTGTTGTATAGATTTGCAGTGTTTGTACATATGTTCTACACTACATGTAGTCAGGGTTGCCAACTTTTACAGATCCCGGAGGTAAGCCATATATACATGCAGTGGGCGGGGCTTAATGGCGCGATTTATGCAAATTCAGACCCTCCAACATGACCCATTCCATTAGGTACAATATAATCCGCTCCTGAGCTTCCAACTGTCGCTCACCTGGTTTAAATGAATTACTTGATATTTAAAAGACTATTTAGCTATTTGACTACCGTAGCAACTGACAGTTGGAAGCTCAGGAGCAGAGTCTTTTGTACCTACTGGAATGGGTCATGTTGGAGGGTATGCAAATTGTGTTATTAACCTCCGCCCCTTTATGGGTACTTACTCGTTTTGGGGATGTTCCAATATCTCAAAGTTATTACTAATATACGTAGGAACATGTGAAGGTATGTATATTACGTATATTAGTAATAACTTTGAGATATTGGAACATCCCTGGATTTATTTCATTAATATTGGATATTGGTATACCATGACTCCATTTCACCAACAATTATGTTTTTAAATTGTGGTATTAAAATCACATTTTTACTAATTTTGATTATAATTATTTATGAGGAATCATTTTAAATGGACTAATTATTTATAATTCATATATTTATATATTTTCTTGATGGGTCCAGTATATATTCGTCTGAAAAATAAATGTACATTAGGTATATACCCAGTATGGACAACAATTTCAACTATGGTTAGGGACCCCGAGTTAATGACTTTTAATGAATTTTAATACTTCAGCCTTGTATTATAGGCTGAACTAGTATTGGTAGCTGGACTTATGTTACAGGTATCCAATGGTGATGAATGGACTGAGTTTTCTTTTTCTGTTCTATTTATGTATATCTAATTCATGAGTACCTAATAATGGAATGTCAAACCAGGAATGTGCACTTTGAATTCTAATTATCTATACTATTTGTGTTTTCTAAAGTGATTGTTTTCAAAAATGATTGTTTTCCTCAATTGCTTTTAAATGTTTTGTACTTGTTTTATCTGCTGGCATCTATCATTTGTACCGCTGATTGTTTTGCATGTCGGGCATGACGCCACCGGTTCTTGGTAGAAGCAGTGGCGTCATTGTCTATTAGAAGATCCAGCTTCCATGCGCCTAATTGTTTTTAGCATCGGGTATCCCCTAGGCAACCATTGATCTTCTAGCTATTTAAACGCAAGCGAGCACCGACCCGCCACGCCCCCTGACGAAGTCCCAGTGACGAAACGCGTAGGGGCGGGCTAGTACACGTGTTTACACACCACACGTGCAAGACTCAACTCCCGGACCATTTGAACACGCTGCTCAGATTTCTACCAGGACGCTGCTCAGATTTCTACCAGGACGCTGGCTCTGACGGCTTTACACCTTGTTCCACGGGAGTAAGATTGTATTGACACGCTGTTGGTATTTTTTATCCGGTACGTTTTTTATTTGCTTACCCCAAGGGGGAGAATAAAACAAAATATTGCACCATGAAGCGCCCCCTGTCCTTTCTATAGTTGCAGATTCAATTACTTGGGAGTGAGACCCAGGATTTACGTTGGGGAAGACGCGGTTTCAACCAAACAAGAAATCTGGTGCCAAGTACCTAAATCAATTGTTGATTAATGTGTGGACACAATTATATGTTTTTAATAATTGTAGCACTTGCTATTAGCAGCGCGCTGATAAAAACCCTGTTTGTTGTTTATATATATATATATATATATATATTTGTGGGAGACTGTGTGTGTGACACCAATTGTATATTTGTGTGTGGGCGAACAAATGCGTAATTTGTGTGTGGGAGGGGAAATAGAATTATATATATATTTTGAACTGGTGTATATATACCATATTTCCCCATGTATAAGACGCACCTTTTTTGGAAAAATCTTGTGTCCAAAAGCAGGGTGCATCTTATACAGTGGGGTTACCATTTTAACATCCATCCGCTGGTCTGGAGTCAGACTGCGGCTGGATGTTAAAATAAGGTCTAGGCTGCAACTCCCCTCTCCCCTTTAAAGTTTTCTTACCTTTCAGATCATCCAGCGAGC
>WWET01000473.1:429912-462435 GCA_011038615.1 Limnodynastes dumerilii | reverse complement strand
ACACACACATCACTATCTATATATACACACACGCACACACACACACACACACACACACATCACTATGTATAGTGAACACCTCCTGAAGAAGTCGGAAACGACGAAACTAGTCGAGGCGGACCTTACCTCTAGGATACACTGACACGGACGGTGAACACTCTGATTGCGTGCCTTTGTTCGGGATGCTGAATAGCTGACACACTACGGTAAACCTCCGGACCTTGTGTATATTACTCTTGCTGTACTATTTGATCTATTCTGGTACGTTTGCATTCTTTTACCTTGTGTGGAAAATAAAAGTTGGAAATATTGCACCATGAAGCGCCTTCTTCTTACCCCCTGTTCTAGATTGTGATGCTTTTGCTGTGAAACGGCATATATGAATGGGAGCTGCGTCTGACAATCTTCAGTCTGGTGCCTATTACTTCGAATATTCTGCTCTAGATTACTGGATCACCTTCTTGTATGTACTGAGAGCTGCTTGCTTTGCTTTTTCAAATTGACTTTACCACTGTTTGAAGGACATATCAGAAACCTATATAATTCAGCACGGCTAACCTGTTGTAATATATATATATACAAATTTGTATCAAGTCCGGCACGTCCCTGAAGAAAGGGCCCAATAAAGAGGCCCTGAAACGTTGGACCACACAATGCTGACTTTGTGAGTTTTTTTGCCATTCTTATAAAGACACCAAATACTTGATTTGATACAAATTTGAATATTGGGACGCTTAGTCTGTCAAGGCACTGGTGTAATCGCATATTGTGAGGAGTGCCGCACACTGTAAGCACATATATATTTTATTATTTATCATTTTTTCAGCAGTGGAACCAATAGACTCTCCCTTGCCGTTCTTATAAAGACACCAAGTGCCGGACTTGATACAAATTTGAATATTGGGACGCTTAGTCTGTCAAGGCACTGGTGTAATCGCATATTGTGAGGAGTGCCGCACACTGTAAGCACATATATATTTTATTATTTATCATTTTTTCAGCAGTGGAACCACTTTGATAGACTCTCATGTTTCCCAGTCTTCCTTTGCATGTCTACGCATACACAAATAGTAGGCATAGTACACAACAGGTGCACTGGTCCTGAGGAGGGTGGAGCCATATCCTGGACTCTAAGCCAAACAGGACAACGGCAGAACAGACACCAAGGCGCAGATTTACTAAGCTGCAGGTTTGGAAAAGTAGAGATGCTGCCCATAGCAACCAATAAGATTCTAGCTGACATTCTCTGGTATGTAATAGAAAAGTGAGAGCTAGAATCTGATTGGTTGCTATAGGCAACATCTCCACTTTTCCAAACCCGCAGCTTAGTAAGTCTGGCCCAGAGTCTGTTCCAAAGCTGAAACATCCTCTTGTGCATATGTATAAAGCAGCCATCTGTCGGTACACGCTTTTTTGGTTGCAAACATGCCACATCTTCTGCATATTAGTTATTCTGTATGTTTGCTGACTGGTGATCACATTGTGTATGTGCTGTGATATTGGGGTTGAGTTTCTGGGACCCTTGGTACTTAATATAGCTATAATTTGGGATGCATTCTCCACAAAGAAAATGTTATTTTCGAAATACAGACATCCAAAAGCTCATTTTCGTAAGCCAAATTTATTTTTCCATTAATTATTTCGGAAACTGCTGCCTCAGACCCATCGCAACGCTGCACACCCGCTGCACCGGACTGGACAAGTGAGTGTACAAGGGGAGTCTATGGGGAGTCTTAGGGTCAGGCTGTGGGGAGGAGAGGGTTAGGGTCAGGCTGTGGGGAGGGGTGTCTTAGGGTCAGGATGTGGGGAGGAGAGGGTTAGGGTTAGGCTGTGGAGAGGGGTGTCTTAGGTTCAGGATGTGTGGAAGAGAGAGTTAGGGTTTGGCTGCGGAGAGGGGTGTCTTAGGGTTAGGCTGTGGGTAGGGGAGTCTTAGGGTCAGGCTGTGGGGAAGGGAGTCTGTCTGTTAAATATTCACCTTAGTATCCTTTGTTTGTGTCTGCCCCTCAAATCAAATGCAATTGCATCTTCTATTCCTTGGGTGCATTCAGAAGTTGTTCTTCGAATTGCTTTCTTAAAATGTCCCGATATTAAGTCTAATAGGCTAATAGAAGGAGAAGATTAGGGTTAGGCTGCGGGAGATGGAAGCTCAAGTTGGGCTAATAGAAGGGGAAGATTAGGCTGCGGGAAAGGAAGGGTTAAAGTTAGGCTAATAGAAGGGGAAGATTAGAGTTAGGCTGTGGCAGATGGAGGGTTAAAGTTAGGTTAATAGAAGGTGAAGGGTAGGGTTAGGCTGTGGGAGATGGAGGGTTAAAGTTAGGTTAATAGATGGGGAAGGTTAGGGTTAGAAAGGAGGGTTAAAGCTAGGCTAATAGAAGGGGAAGATTAGAGTTAGGCTGTGAGAGATGGTGGTTCAAATTTAGTCTAATAGAAGGGAAAGATTAGGGTTTAGATGTGGGACATGGAGGATATAGGTTAGGCTAATAGAAGGGGAAGGTTAGGGTCAAGGGAAAATATTACCTGTTGGCGTTGGGGCACCTGCATCTCCGCTTGTCACATGGTCTGTTCTATCTTATTTGCAGCAGTCCAAAAATGACTGCTGTCGCCACTGCACTGCGAGTTGAGAAAAATTGACACATCGCATTGGCGAACCACACCCTTGGCTAAGCCCTTACATAGGATGCAGCATTACGTATCTGCCCCATTTTACAGGGAGCAGTGTGTAAGATTTAAGGTAGGGTTTGAAACACGGAAGGTCCGTGCGTTCAAGGGTAATACACTCTTCTTGCACGCACGCCCTTTAGGATCACACGAATGGACTTACATGCATGCGATCATGACTAATTTAGGACCCGGTCCAGATTGTGGATCTGTCTGTATTGAAGTTTTAGCATTCTTTACATTTCTGATCTGTAATAAAAACAAAACAAAACAAGAAACCCTTTAATGTGGGAAAGGAGTGTGAACGTTTTAATTGTGAAATAAAAAGTATGAATATCACATGTTGTTGACACGTAGCATTGATGAAACCTGCAGGAAGGGTTGTCTCAGTGTAATGATAGTAGTTTTTAACACCTTTCAAAATATCTTTTCCTCTCATTCAACTACAAAAGCTCTTGAGATGCAGATCAGTTACTTGCCAGATCAAAGGTGTTAGCCGCAATCTTTCGAAGAAAACATGTACACAGAGTCATCCAGAAAGGAAATGTTCAGTTAACTTTATGGCAGATGTGCTGTAAAAGATGTGCCAAGCAGAGTCGTAAATTGTCATGAATTTCAAGTCCAGGTCTTTAGCTTACACAACTTGTGTACATGACATTCCGGTAAGGAACACGCTCTCATCGTGCTCTGGTTATGTGTCAAAAAGAATGAAAAAAATCTCCCAAAATTTCCTTTTACCTTGTCGGAGGGATTGTCACCCTGTTTCTCACTTGAATTTAATAAAATATTATTACAACTATACTATGATACTGCACAAACTCTCTGGGATAACCTTTCTCACCCATTAAGACTATCCTCTACTCTCCGAACTTTCAAGCACTCCCTAAAATCTAACCTCTTCAGACAAGCTTTTCAAACTCCTCAACCTACTTCCCTTACATTTATCTAACTTATTCACAACTACTTTGCTATGAGTGTAGGTCTCCGTAGCGAACGACCCTATTTCAATAGGGCTGTTCGCCCCAGCCAGTTCAGAACTGGCTGGCATATCGATTGCTTATGCTTTGATGAGGCATAGCAATCGATCTCCAAACATGGTGCTCCAAATGGTAAGCAATCCCACTCCCTAACCCTAAGTCACCCCCCCTCCGCAGCCTAACCCTAAGTCACCCTTCCCCATGACCTAGGAGCATAGAGGAGCTGTACACTTCAGTTTTCATGAATTTCACCCTCACATGTCATAATACGCAGTTTGATGAGGTGCGCAAAAAATTATGTAAAATGACGCGCAAATTTTAACGCGTGTAACGCAACTGAATTGCAAAAATTTGCACTTGCAATGCATTTAAATAGGGACAAAAAATCAGCGCTATAGACCAAAAAAATACACGTAAAAAAACCGGAATTGAATCGGGACCGAAAAAACGCTGAAAAATTTCACTTCGCGCTTAATTGAATCAGGCCCAATGTGTTTTCAGCTCCCAGTATTCCCCATCATGTCTCTAGCTCCCAGTATTCTCCATCATGTGTCTCCAGATTGCTGTATTCCACATTCATATGTCTCCAGCTCCCAGTTTTCCACATTTATTACTCTTCAGCTCCCAGTATTCCCCATCATGTGTCTTCAGCCTCCCCAGTATTCCCCATTCATGTGTCTCCAGCTCCTAGTATTCCCCATCATTTGTTTCCAGCTCCCAGTATTCCCAATTCATACGTCTCCAGCTCCCAGTATCCTCCATCAGGTTTCTCCAGCTCACAGTATAAATTAACTCATTAAAACTTTTTTTATTAATGTATATTATTAATATCTGAAAGCAACAGAATTCTCTATCATCATTTTTGTAACTATAGAAATGCGTTTGCAGCTTAAAAATTCTAATCTTTTTTTTTAAAATCTGCATTTAAATCTGTATCGAGTGCAGTTGCTTGATCAATCACCTCTGGATCGGCCCCTGTATAAGAAAAGCGTTATATTTTTTTATTATTTTTTTTTTCCTTGTGTGACATTTGATTATGGATTACCATAGCATGCATGTTTACATGGCGTAGGGGGGGCTGATCCAGACTTTTCTACACTTTACAGGACTTCTCCCGGGCTGCACCTACTAGAAATTACCTTCCTCAACTCTCTGAACTTTCCAGTGCCTCTAAAAACTCACCTCTTCAGACAAGCTTACCAAATTCCTCAACCTACTTCTTAACCTTTGTCTACGCTATTTACAACCAGTTTACTATTCAAATTTCCTTTCTGTTATGTGATTTACATAACTTGGAATATTTTTCTTTTCATAATAAACTCACCGTCAGTCCTGGTAGTAACACTGCTGTGTGACTGATCATACAGAGCACTGAGCACTGTTACCATACACCCTGTCTCTCTCCATAGTAATATCCCCTCAGTCCTGGTAGTAACACTGCTGTGTGACTGATCATACAGAGCACTGAGCACTTACCATACACCCTGTCTCTCTCCATAGTAATATCCCCTCAGTCCTGGTAGTAACACTGCTGGGTGACTGGATCATACAGAGCACTGAGCACTGTTACCATACACCCTGTCTCTCTCATTAGTAATATCCCCTCAGTCCTGGTAGTAACACTGCTGTGTGACTGATCATACAGAGCACTGAGCAATTTTACCATATGCCCTGTCTCTCTCATTAGTAATATCCCCTCAGTCCTGGTAGTAACACTGCTGTGTGACTGATCATATAGAGCACTGAGCACTGTTACCATACATCCTGGCTGATCCATTGTGTGATATAGGGCACTTCCGTTATATATCAATCCCCAGTGTCCTATAGTGTGTAAGCAGGACCCTCTTACCCACCCAGTCTGTCTGTTGTTTCTAAGTCTTGTTATAATGATTGTTAAAATTGTAAAGTGCTACGTAATCTGTTGCCACTATATAAAAACCTGTTAATAACTAAAATAATAGAAGGATGTGATTTGCCGGTATTATGGGCTTTAATTGCAAAATTGATGCAGCGTCTATTGTAGAAAGCGTCGGTGTTGTGTGTCATGGAGTCGCAAAGAGTCTTCCAGCAAAAGGTACGTTTTTTACCTAACTCTACCCTTAACCCCCTCCTAACCCTCCGCAGCCTAACCCTAATCTTCTTCAGCCCTAACCCTCCATGCACCGCAGCCTAACTCTAACCTTCCCCTTAAGCCCTAAGCCTAACCTTATACCTGCCACAGCCTGTAGCTATTGGGAACAGGGAAATAGGGTCCAATAGCAATTTTCTATCTTTAGATTAATTTGACATTGATAAAGCCACCATTCATCTGGCAGCTGTATCATGTTCAAAATAGGGCCGGCCGGCCGGACCAGCAACCGCATTTCAGAGTAACATTGGACTGGACACTGAACTACAATTTTCCCTTCCTAGTATTGAGGAGTTAGTTGATAAAATTGATGAATGGATATTACGCGTCTGTAATTTTGGACTCCGTTGATTATATAAGAATATACAGTAACTGAGAATCAGACTCAGAGTTGCAATGTCGCCTCGCTGGATCTGAGCTGTGTCTTGACTTCCTTGTGGGTGACGAGGGACTGCTCCTCTTGCTCACACAAAATTATGATCCCTGGCCAGTTCCTTAGCACTTCTGTGCCATTGCCACATTCAATCCGGACAGCTCAGAAGTCTGGTTACAGCGGAAGTGGGCTTCGGACGCCATCACTGTACACGTTATATATTCTTCACCAATTATGTTTTCATTGATATGTTTTTATTTGATTGAAAATCTTGTTTAATGGGTTGTTTTATCTGGTTAAAAAGCTTGAGGTTTAAATACACATTTCCCTGGTGTCTGTTTGCTTCTAATTGATCATTCTCAGCTAATATGGAAAAGATGGCCTACAAGGAGAGAGAAGAGGCCATCAGTTTCTGCCAATATTCACCTTTATGCTCATGGGGCCTGATCCAGACCTACACAGGAGTGTATGCCCGCTAACACCTCCCTCCCTCCCTCATTAAACTACCTCTGCCCACCCACCTACACTAACCTGAAAGTAGTATCGCTGGGGGACGCCCCCTCCAGCATTACTATGGCGCTGCTATATCGTTGATCGGGCGTTGCCGTAGCTACGCCGGGCAACATCTGCCCAGCGCATGCGCAGAACGGCTTTTAAACTGATCTTACGCTGCTGGCTGGCGTCTTAATGCCAGCCAGCGTAGGTCTGGATCAGGCCCATGATCACTACATCCCCTGCACCACTTCTCTTGCTTACCCTCAATGGTCCAGTCACAGGTGAGTGACTCCTGTAGTTGTATTATCTCTCTATAGGCCTTTTCAGTCTCTATTCCTCCCACACAAGTAGTCATAGCATCACAGTAACTGAATCATGTTGGGGGGGCCATGACATGAATTAATCCCAATGATGGTGCCATGAGGCACTAGCATCATGGTTAGAACGGTCACGCTGGAGGAGTCTTTTATCATGCGGACATAGTGCTCTCCATGGATGGATGTCTTACATCTGTAATTACACACTTTGCTGAGCATGTAATGTGAGCCAGAGATGAAAGTTTAAGGTATACAGAGAAAGTGACAATGGCATCAGGACACTTAATTACAAATAGATGAAAGTCTAGGTATTTCTTATGTAAATGTGTACCAGTAGACATTATCTGTTGCTGGTATGTTTGGTGTAAGATGTATGGGGATAACATTATATAAGAGAATATGAAGGAATAGGCTCTTGTTATTTAGAATGTGGATATTGCAGAATCACAAGCTATTCAGCCTCTGGGCTCTGGGACTGAGATGTACAGCAGATAGAATGTTAACAGAGAATCTTTACACCAAACATAAGCAACATTCCCATTGTACATAACAGTGAACAATCCCTGCTCTTGCGTTTAGATTACTAGTGAAGAGAAGGTATATGCAGAAAATGTCTGCACTAGGCTATTATTTGTCTATATGCAACATGTCGTGCTTGCGTACCAGGGTGACTGTTGCGTTCACATGGGGATCACTCTTTAACCTCCCTTTATTTTTGTAAGATGTCGCCAAACGCAGGTCGTCATCTTTCTTGAGTCTCTGTGTGCAGCACATCATGGGGTAAAGAATGGTTGTCATGAACCACTATAAAGATCAAAGATTTATTAATATTAGATTTTTTTCAAAAGTGTGAGGTACTAAATCACAAACCAATGTTCCACATTTACTAAGCTGCGGGGAAGTAAAAGTGGAGATATTAGCTCTCACTTTCCTATAACATACCAGAAAATCTCAGCTAGAATCTGATTGGTTGCTATGGGCAACGTCTCCACTTTTCCTTTCCGCAGCTGGCCCCATGAACTTTAGTATCCTATGTGACACACATCTATAAGTGTTTTTGGTTCTCTTAGATGTGCTTTGATAAATGATTATTACCTGTGGGCTACATTCAATCTACTAGGTTTTGCTCAATTTTGAATTCCGTATCTACCCACCAGGGCCATGCTTCTCAATGTGAGGGCGGAGGGGGGGCTCTCCTCTAGGATATGCTGTCAAGTGTGTTGTATAGTTGCATTATGGTTTTGGTTCATTTATGTTGAGAGGCTGAATTTGCTAAATCATCTGAAAAGTTTAATTGGATGCAACAAATACGATTCCATTTTCTGCTATCTAGAATATATTAGATAAATAAAAATAAATTCGCTAAGAGCGTAAGTTTGAATCGCACGCAAGCACTTAAGATCTTAAGTGCTGCGAAAGTTTAAGATCTTAAGGATTTGCACAGAAATGGGCGGGGGGAGGCAGGGAGATGAGGGAAAGTGGGCGCGGGCTGACACTTAGGATCTTAAATAAACGCTACTACGTCACTTAAGATCTCAAATGACAGCGCAGAGTTAGGGTTAGTCAATGGTGGTCTAACTTTAAGATCCACCGCTGTTTGCAAGGGGAGTGTCTGGTTTTGCAGTGGGCTGGAACCTGCTAAGATCTTAACCTTAGATGCGTATATTTGCGATCTTTTCGCAATCGCATCTCTGAATCAGCCCCTCTGTCTTGTTGTGTCTTCTGTTTACACAGCATAAAAGGATTGTGTTAGCCCAGTGATCTAGAGATACTGGGCCTTATTCAGAGATTCGTTTTTACGACCAGTTGCGTGCGTATTTTTAGGTATGTTTCAACTGCACATGCGTAGTAACTTATTTTACGTAGTTAATGTAGACTATACGCGTGTAAGTCCCACACGGACGGACTTGAGAATCACACCTGGATACATATGTATGCGACGCAAAAATATGCACGGGAAAATTTAAGTAAAAATGGGCGGAGAAAGGCTATGGAGGCGGAAGTCACCGACAGCATGGCCGAGAGCACGGCCGAGAGAGGGGAGTGTCATGGGTGAGAGGGGGTTTGGCCTGCACCGGCCGTGTGTATAATTGCGTTCCTTCATGAAAACGGATCTCTGAATACGGCCCACTGGGTATAGTGCCCTTTGTCAATGGATGGCGCAATGCAGCTGAAATATACTGTAACCGTGTCCAATGGTTATAAAAAAAAAGGTGACACCGATACAGCAAATGTCATATTTATTGGCTTCTGAGCTGCACTTTATTAGACATTATGAATTGAATCACTATAGCACAGGTGGAGCAAATGACTATCAGGTGTTTCCCAGAGAATCCAACCACATAATTAGGACAACATTGTATTTCAGGAAAGTCCTTCAGCCTGTGTTTCCCTTTAAAGTCTGCTCTCCTCCCTTTTTTTTTAACAATGGGTGGGAACTGCACATACCTCCCATTGTGTTACTATTTAACTTGTGCCATTTCCCATGTGCCCAAACAAAACATTCCTTGCTAAGTAATTCTGTCACATAAATAAAACAATATGTGGCTCGTGATGTCAGCCAGCACTGAGTAATCTAATTTTCCTTTCCAATATGTGAATGCGCATATCGTACAACGGCTGCTGACTACAATATTCTGTGTTGTGTTTAATATTGTTAGCTTTATGGTTGAGAGGTAAATGGTAAAGATCTGTGTAAATTATACATGACATAGCGTGCATGGTTTGCTGTTTAAACGATGCTGTGCTTTTTCTGTATTGTGCTCTCGAACCACCCCAGTGTTGTAGCATTTCATGTTGGGAATTACATTCTTTTATATGTATTTATTGTTTATTCTACGTACGGGAGTGGGTCGGTATCGATTGCTAATGTCCCCTCTAGGACAAGCAATCGAAGATCCGAAAGATGAATCTGCAGCGGCGATAAGTGAGTAATTATCCTACCTCAACCCTCAACGTCAATACCTCAACCCTTATCCTAATTCTTACCCTAACCCTCCTCTTTCATTACCCTAACTCTCTTCTTCCATTTCCCTAACCCTCCCTTCCCCAAAGCCTGACCCTAAGACTCCCTTCCCCACAGCCTGACCCTAAGATTCCCTTCCCCACAGCCTGACCCTAAGATTCCCTCCCCCACAGCCTGACCCTTAGACTCCCTTCCCCACAACCTGACCCTAAGACTCCCTTCCCCACAGCCTGACCCTAAGACTCCCTTCCCCGCAGCCTGACTTTAAGACTCCCTTCCCCGCAGCCTAACATTCCCCATAGACTCCTAACCCCAAAAATTCCCCTTATTCCCCTGTGTGGTCCAGTACATTGGGTCTGCGGCAGCCTTTTCCAAATTAAATTTAATTAGTATGGGTAAGTATGCCCAAAAAATTAAACATACTTACTTATTCATTAATAAAACTTTCTAATCAATATTATTTTTGAAATAGAGGCAGAAGAAAGTAAGCTTTTTCGGCTGTTTTTAGTACTGGAGAATGTATCCCCAGATAAGGTACAACTATGTTGCTTCAATAATCTGAACTGGCTCCAAAGTTTGAAAATAAGAGCAAAACTGCTTTAAATTTACACCATTTTGAGCTGCAGGGGAAGTATTAGAGTTGAGTTTTCATGTTTAAATAACAGTTTAAAAGTAAAGTATTCTCCCTGCGTTCAAAAAATAAGACATTCCCTGAAATTCAACATAGTTCTGCCCAAGTGTACATTTTCACCTGTTTTTCACTCAGGAGAAGATCTTAACAGAAATTGCTCAGCTAAAACTGGACAAATCAATGGGAGCAGGTGGAAAAAATCCTAGGATACTAAAAGTAGTTATACAGGTGCTGATAAAACCATTATCAGAATGATTCAACCAATCACTAGTAACAGTAGTTTCTCTGCATGCAAATAATATAATTTATTAGTCTCTAAAAGTTTTGCCCAAGTGTAACTTTCGACCTGATCTCCTCTTATTTCCTCTTATTTTCATACTCTAGATCCATTAATATAGATCTTCTGACAATGTAATAATAATAGCAATATAGAACGTGATGGCAGATAAGGGCCACGTGGTCAATCCAGTCTGCCCAGTTCTTTTTATACTGACCCTAGAACTTATTAGACTCTAAATTTAGATTTAGAAAGTTCTTATATTCTTCCTAAAATGTTTAGAGCTATTCCACTTTCAGTGCAATTCCACTGCCTGTGTTTTCTAATACACCTTTAGCTTTCAAAAATTCCACCCTTCTGTATTTGGTTACCCCTTGATATATTTGAAAGCTACTATCATGTCCCTCCTCTCCCTTCTCTGCTCCAAGCTATACATGTTTAGTTCCTCTAGCCTTTCTTGGTGTGATTTGTTACAAAGGCCGTGGACCATTTTAGTTGCTCTTCTCTGCACAATCTCTAATGTATTTATGTCTTTCTGGAGATATGGCCTCCAGAACTGACCACAGTATTCTAGGTGAGGTCGTCTCAAAATCTAAAAAGGGGCATCACTACTTCTCTCTTTCTGCTACTAATTCCTCTCCCTATGCAACCAAGCATCTGACTTGCCTTTCTCATTGCTTTGTTACATTGCTTAGCTACTATTAATTCACATGACATAATGACTCCTTGATCCCTTTCCTCGTCAGTAGTGTCTAATGTAGTGCCATAAATGCTATTATACTGTATATACAGCATGGAACCTTATTACTAAATAATGATGATTTTCCATTAATCCGTTTGACCTAAACTCCTGCAAAGTGGGTATTTTGCGATCACTAGTATCTGAAAAATGTCTCTTTTGTGTTCTGCGAATGCACACGTAATAAGCACAGCTTTCGTAATGTATCCACATGATCCAGTGATCACTGAAGGCTGCTGTCGTGATTGGGAGGAAAGTCTCTTTTTACATTTACAGAAAGGGCTTGTTCTGTACTGCCTGCCCAATCCAGACTTCCAATCCACCCCCATTTTAACTGGGGACGGATCATACGTTTTAAGTCAGGGTACCTGGAATGGATGTGCCCTCAGGGAAATCTGGATACAGCGGGGCTTCAAATAACTGCTGGCGCTTTGTTTGGAGCTCTGAATGTAGCGCCATTCAGTGGCATAACTACCATGCTATGGGGCCTGAGACACTCTTGCCTTGCGCCATCATCCAGTCCAGAGCATTATATAAAAAAAGCTCCCAGGTATTTAGATTTTCCAAGCTTTATGACACAGTGGATCGGATTCACAATTAATAGTGAGTTCGGTGCGGCCGGATCCGCGCCTAACTCACCCGTCTGCTACCCTGAGAAGAGGGAGATGATGGAGGGAAGGGGGTGATAAGAATGGAGAGATGATGAATTGAGAGGGGAAGATGATGAATAGGGAGAAGATGTATAGGCATAGCAGGCACTGGAGTACATTTACTGTGTGTGTGTGTGTTTGTGTGTGTGTGTTGGTATATGGATGTATATTGGTTTAAATATATGTGTAAAGTTTTTTAAACCTGGATGCACGGCTGTAGCCCCAATGAGTTGACCACGCCCCCAATGGGTTGACCACGCCCCCTCCTACAGCATGCAGTTGCGTCGTTAATTCCTGTTACACACCAAGAGGGGGGCGCACAAAGGTGAGATGGAGGCGCCAAGGGGAGGGCTAAATTCTTGCTCCCCCCCAAAAAAAGGTTGTGACACCCCTGTACAAACCTAACAACTACATACATTGCGTAGTCTATATGCACAGTGGCTTCGGGCCTGATCCAGACCTATGCCCGCCGTCGCTAGGACAGCGAATGTAAGCGTAAGATCGGCTGAAAAGCCGATCTGCGCATGCACCGGGCAGATGTTGCCCGGCGTAGCTACGGCAACGCCCGATCAATGATGGGGCGTCTGTAGGTTCAGCGTAGGGACGCTGGAGGGGGCGTCCCCCTAGCGTCCCTACGTTAAGGTTAGTGAAGGTGGACGGGGGGAGGTATTATAATGAGGGAGGGCGGGCTTAGCGGTAATACGCTCCTGTGCGAGCGTATTACCCATTGCTTATGCCGCATATGACCCTGTGCTTATCGCGGCTGAAATTAGGGTAGCCTTCAGCCGGCATAAGCAATGGGAAATACTCCCGCACAGGGGGAGTGTTGGGGAGAGTGGACGCCGATACGCAGTGCTTTAGTAATCGGCGTAGGTCTAGATCAGGCCCTTCGTACTTAAAAATCTGCATCTAAGAAACAGCAGCTACTAAGGTGTGAATCCGCTCGAGTGACATGATCTGATTGCAGCAAGTGTGTCTTTGCAAATCACCAAGCTAGGAGAGCATGCAAGTAAAAACCATAGGGATAGTTACAATGTCACATCAAAGCCTCACACAACCTAAACAATTAGAACAGATGCTTTTGTTAGAGTGAGTTGTCCCTCATTTTCTTCCCTCTAATGGCAAAGCATTATGTTTCCATGGAAAAAATAATAATAATGAAGTGAGTGGATGGAGCGCTGGTGACTAGCAGAACTCCCCCAAGTTTCTCATGAAATTCTTTTGTATCGGGCTCCTTCTATCTTTGATCACTGAGGATTTAAAATGAATCTCTTGGCATCTTTGTTTTTTTTATCTTGTGTCGCCCTTCCTTCCCTTGTGTGTGTTTAGTTTAAACCCCAGGCTGGGGAGGGAATGCTATTATCTTACCTGTGCTGTAGAAATGGGAACATGAGCTGGTAGGAAACAGTGGTGTACTGGAAAGATCAGTCTCATAATACCGCAGTCGGCCTCTTATCTGAGACTTAGTGTCAGGGTAAATAAATAAACTACTAGGTGTTGAATAAATAATGCTGTTTAATTGTGTCGCAGCCTTGCAGAGCCTTCATTAAAGGGACAGGAAAAAATACGGTGTCATGTAAATAAAAGCATAAACATCAATTTTAGAAGAACAAACAAACAACCTCCAGCCACCAGTTTAATAAATGTAGTTTCTTTTGGTATAATAAGACTTAATTTAGCATTACTTATGACATATCAATCAGACGAGGGAGGGACACTAGAATGTCATCTTTATTGGGTTTCACGGCTGTGCTTATTGGTGGATGGGAGACTCATTAGCCAATCAGGTAGGCTATGGATAGACGTTTGCTATGGAAAGACAGAATACAGCTTATTAATAGTATTGGACTCTGCAAGCTTAAACCTGGTCAATATTTCAAGTCATTTTTTGTAGAAGAGGACATGATCCCCTTAGCATTACTGGGAACCCTTCTAAAACTGTACATGTTATGCATCCGCCCCATGTAAAATGGAGCAGGTGCGTGATGCTAAATCATACGTCAGGGCTTAGTTGTCAGAGGCCAATACTGCACAGAATTCATGATTGTTCGTGCAGTGTTAGGATGTGTAACAGGCTTCTGCATGTATGCGCAGTAGGAACAGGAAGGGTACTTATGAATTTAGGAACGGATTAACACCACCGAACTTTAAAACCACATATACGCAATCTACCTAACGAAAAAATACGTAGATCACGTAAAAAAAGATATAACACATGCGCGGTATCAAATATCAGTAAACTCCAGACGTATATGCAATATTTCCGGTGGTGTGAATCTGGTCCTTAGCATCGGTCTTCCATCTGACACCCGACTTCCACAAGATGTTTTGATCTGACGGAGAAGGCTTTCCCCCTCCGCTTGCCAAAAAAATGCCGGGTGGCCGAGAGATGAACATTTAAATTTTACAGTAATTTTACATGCACAAGGTCTGGATCCGGTCCCTGTCGTTCTTAGTTCGGGATCCGGTCCTTTGTCTTTAAATGATGCAAATGTTTGGAATTGTAATTGCAGAAAGAATGTGAGAACCCTCGTCTAATATTGGGATGTCTTTCATTCTTTCTTCCCTTATTGTTCTTAGTAAATTCTTCATATATTGAGAACACAATGTTCTGTTTCTGTCATTTCTTTTCAGTTATGTGAATATAGTAACAATTTGCTGGCGTTTTCAGCATATTACATGTAGGTGAGATTTGATTGAAGGCTCGGCTTTCCATATGGTCCACAGAGGCAGCCACACGAGCCGCTCTGATCTGTGGCCATTGGATTAAAGGGCTTAGTTTATGAATGTATCTACCATGGCTCTGGCCATACGCAGTTACAAAGCTCAAAACAAAATCTCATATTAGGGTCTCACCTGGCTACAAATGATACAGGACCAGATCCAGAGATTGCAATTAATAGGAAAATATGTGGAAGGTGATACCTGGGCATGTGGGATTTCAAGGGAGGAAATTCTCATTTGTTGCAAACAGTATTAGATTTGAGAGGTGATGGACCTGATCCAGAGCTACGTTGCCATTAAGTTTCAGGACGTAGCGTATTTGCTATGCACTCCCCTTACTTGTACGTACTTTGGCTGTTTTACATTTGCCGAACCCTACCTTAACTTTACGCTGCATAAGTACTGACTTACGTACATGCTACACGTACTTACCTGCCTAAGCACACCCATACTGTACGATTAAAAAAGGCCTCACTCCGCCTCCGAAGCGTAATTACGGGCATCGTATGGTTGGCACGCCCCTTTGTTCATAGTTACGCTGTTAGAGGCTGGTACGTACGTTCTGAGTTATGTGGCGCAACATCTGCCTAACACATGCACAGTACATACAAAACAGCGTTTTTACTTTAGCGGCTAGCATAAAAACTCTAGCGTACTTAGTTCTGGATCTACTGTTTCCTATCCCAAGACTAAATAACAGTGTGATAGTAAAGCTGGTCAGTATCTGTGTGCAATAAATAAATTCAAAGATATCTCCCTGCATTTACTTAACTTCCCCTGAAATCAACATGGCTAGGAGTAACTTTCCTCTCTTATTTTCAATCTCAGTCCATTATTATTATATTTATCTTGATCATTCTTATCATCCCCATTACTCTACTGAAAAAAATAAATGGACTCTGTTGCAAAATAACCAGAAGCTCTGATGAGTTTTGCTTCTGATCATTTTTTATGGTCTGAACGAAATTGGCATTCTGAGCTGCAGTTATGCAATAGTTCTTGGACAATTAAAATGAAGGCTCTTTAATGAGTGACCTCGTTCATCTTTACAAATCCTTAGGATGAAAGCATTGTACTCTTATTAAAGTAACGTATTCCACATTTCAGTAGAAGGAAGAGTAATGTCCTGTCTTGTGAGGCTCATATAGCTACTATTTTCTCCCACCTCCGTAAGTAAAGCAATTTAAGGGAAATGAAAAACCCATGAAAAAATATCATAATAGTCATACTTTTTTCTCCCCTAATATTAAGAAGCATTTCCATTTGTCTTGAAGGTCTCTAGAGTGATGAAACCAGTGCACAGAGCCACATGTGCATAGGTCCTATAGGAAAATACTTAAGGCACCATTGTCATGGTGGGATTGGCCGCAATATATATAAAACAGCTTACATTGTGTTAGGGAACCTATTAATGATGGCCATCTCTGCCAGTACATCAACAGATTCTCCTGCAGATGACCAGGTGGTGGACTGTTGAGCAGTTACGGGCAGTGGCGTATCTACTATGAAACTAATGAAGCTTAAACTTCATCCACGAGGGGCCCCGAAGCAACTTTTTTTTGCTACTTGCCACTTGTTTTAAAGAGTGAATTTTCTACAAAATCAATGGAGTTTTTTGTTGCTGGTGGGAAGGGGCTCCGTTCTTCACCATTTGGGACTCACGGTGCATGCAAGGACCTTGTTTGATGTTGCCCTGATGTTGCTGGTTGCAAAGGGGTCCCCATAAGAGTTCAAAGCTTTAGAGCCCCAAAAATGTAGATCCACCACCAGTATAGGGATTTTTGTTTGATAGCGTGGCAGTTGACTGGGTGCTGGAGAATGTATGGAAGTATTGGTGTGTAAGAAAGGAACTTGCTGAGTTCTGTTATGTTTGGTTAAGCCCTGCTGCCTGCTTGGGCTTCTTACATTGGACTGCCATAGTCTGACTTCATGGGCCAATTGCATTATTTCAATTTCAGATATTCCTAACAGTCTGCCAGCTTAAAGGTTGAAAGCTATCCTTGACCTTCGGTAATGAGCTTGGTGAAAGATCAATAAGTTTTGAATGAACAAATGTTCCAAATGATAATGATATATTTAGAGAATGATGATAAAGGTAACAGTTATGGGACATTAATATTTTACTAGCCAAAGCCCATCTAGCAGTGCATTGCAAGATATCCCTCCTTAGAAGCTTTGTGAGCCTCTTCAAAATGTTGCTAAGGATCCACACCGTTCTAGTTATGCCTCTGTTTGGGGTATTAAATATGCATCAGCACAGTTGTGTTAAGAATATATCAAATATATGATTAATAATGGGAGACTATACTACTAATTTAAGAAAGAGGTTATTAAAGATTATAGCACTTTTTCATTGGATAGGCCATGGAATTATCTTATCCAATAGCATTTTTTATAATACTCATTATTACCACTATGTCTGATTGGACTCATGCTGTTTGAGCTTTCCCTTTGTCTTGCGCTGCAACCCTTTCTCTCAGTTTTTATCATTATTAAACCTGTGTTTTTATTGCAACTTCATAGTATCATTATATAGTTTATTAATGAATGTATTTATTTATTAGTAGGTTCTTATGTAGCGCCAGCAGATTACATAGCACTTTACAATTTTTAACAATTATTATAAACAAGACAATAACAGACAAACGTATAATGACATAAAAGTGCAATTTGCTATGAACATAGCTCATCCAGGTTCGTATCTAATCGCTGTGAGCCTAGGAACTACATTCATAGTATTTACTAAAACATACCCTCCGCAGGCTGTCCCGTGATGACATTCGAGCTTTATTCAGTCATCACAGGATGTCTTTGTCTGAATGCAGTCCCGTGGAAGGTCTGCACATGTGCAGTGGCTCTCTTCTGGGACTTAGTATAAATGAAGCTCCAGCATGAGAAACACTGCGCATGATCAGGCTCTTCACGTCGGGACCGGCACCTGCGGGCAGACGCATCTCCCGGGGAGGTTAGTTTTTAACCCTATTCTGTTGTTTCTTTTTAATATTTATTTTTTAAACAAATCTACTATTTACATATATTCCAGCAATCTCCTCATATATACCCCCCTTTTCCTCCCCCTAATAACAGCTATTAGGGGGGAGAAAAAGGGGGTTATCTGGGGAGATCTCTGGAATGGAAGCCTGAACGCTAGTCTGAGCTGGCGTTATTTTAACTCCCAGAGCGGATTGTAAAACTCTACTCTGAGGGTTAGTAAATATGATAAAGCGTCGGCCCGCACTGATAAGAACAGGCCGGCAAGGTCATTTGGTATTTACATGGAAACTTTAGTTTTCCATGGCAATTCATGCTTTGTAAATAACATTACCTTCATTTTCATGTGCTAATGCCCGTTTTCACATGAAAAGGGGCATTAACATATGAAAATGAATTTTGTAAATAGAGCCCTGAGTGGGTAAGAGGGCCCTGCTCACAAGTTTACACTCTATAGGACAGTGGGTTTGATACATAAGGGCAAATGCTTTATATCACACAATGGACCAGTCAGGGTGTGTGGTAAAAGCGCTCTCAGTGCTATGTATGATCCAGCCACACAGCAGTGTTAGTAGCAGATATGGGGGAATCATAAATAGAAAGGGATAGTGCACGGGTTTGTTTTAATAATGTAATAGAAAGACAAAGTGGTTTTTAATATGATAAATATGATAAATAAACTTGAGGAATTTGATAAGCTTGTGTGGAGGTGAGTTTTAAGAGGACAACTGAAAGTTTGGAGAGTAATTGATAGTCTTAATGGGTGAGGAAGGTTATTTCATAGAGTGGGTGCAGCCCTGGAGAAGTCCTGTAACCGGGAATCAGAGCATTTATGAATTGGAGTGAAGAGTTGTAGATCTTGTGATGATCTGAGAGAACGAGCTGGGATATATCTTGAGACAAGTGATGATATGATGCAGGTGCAGTGTTGTTTATGTCGTATATGTAGAGGTACTTTAGTGTTATTTCATTTCTATTTGTTATTGGACATATTTTTGCGCCAATGAAGAATATAGTTTTATCTGAGAATGCACAGTTATAAGGATATTACTATTACAATTGTTATTATTTGACTTATTATTTAAGTTTGTTAATAACATAGTCATATTAATCTGAAGAGTAAAACAATATGCAATAATATAGGATGTAGTTGCTGTTGCAGCATCCTGATTTCGATACAGATATCGCGGACAGATTAATAACAGCTGTACAGTATCCAATAAAGAATAGCTGTACCTCGGAATGGGCACAATAGTGAATGTTCTGGTTTCAAATAAGAACCCAGTTGTTAGGAATAACTTATAATATTAATACATTAGTATGATCATTATCATTGTGTTCACTGTAAATTATTTCCTTTTACTCGTGTTTTTTTTTAAATAAAACAAATTCAATTCTCTGTTTGAAGGTACTTTTTTTTTTGTAGCCCCACAAAAGTAAATATTTGCCTTAAATGCCCCCTCCCTCTATCTAGATGACTGGAGCTACCACATACAGAGGTTCCTCCACTTCTCTCACAATCCCAACTGAAAACTAGGGGATTGTGGGGGATTCAGGGGTCAGCCAATAAAAAGATTCAAAATGTCATATAATCATACTAGATCCAGACTTATATAATGACCCAGGTCCTGACATACATTTCCATTACGTTTCAATGCGTAGCGGCATTTACGCTGGCGTATTTACTATGCACTCCCCTAGACACTCCCCTCTGCTGTACGTACTTTGGCCGTTTTATGCTTCCCAAACCCAACCTTAACTTTTGAAAGCGTAAGTACTGACGTACGTAAAGGATTCATGTACGTAAGTGTCTAAGCACACCCATACTGTACAATTTAAATGCCTCACCCCGCCTCCAAAGCAAAATTTCTGGTGCCGCAAGATTGACCCGCCCCTTTATACACATTTACGCCAGTGGTACGCTGATGCTAAGTATGTGGCGTAACGTCTGTCACTTACATGCACAGTACATACAAAATGCCGATTTGACATCACCCACTAGTGTAAATACGCTAGCGTAACTAGTTCTGGATCTACCCCAATGCATTACTACCTTAGTTCGTATCCGGCTCTGTGAGACCTGGAGATGTGTTATTTATTTTATGGTTTTTACAGACATTCACCATGGGCCTGATCCATACTTAAGATTTTTATGTACCTAAGTTACGCACTACTAAGGATAATGCCCCTCCCCCTTGTGCTCCCTCTCACATATGTAATTTAGCTGATTAACGTGTTCAGATCCCTGCCTTAACTTTTACTTGTGTATCTCTGGTTGTACATAAGTGCCTAACCCCGCCCACACTATACAATTTAAATGTCTCCCCCACCCACAATGCGTGTAATCGGCTTGTGTAGGGATGTCATTAGTTACGTACGAGTTATGTACCTAGTTACGTACGATCAGAGTTCTGATGAGTAAAATCCGCCGTGCACATGCACAGTGCATTCCCACAGCCAGATTTACATATACCACGTGCGTAAATTGCCTGTCATTATTAAGTCTGGATCAGGCCCTATGATCAGGCCCTATGAGGGTAGACAAGATTTTTTTTCCCCGCACCAACTATATATCTTAAATTATATTGTGTCAGGAAAAGGTGCAGCTTAAAGTGGGTCAAAGGGTTAATTCAACACAAGACTACAAGACACGGCTATTGTGGATCACAATGGGTGAAATGAAGAATCTTATATAATCACAAAAAGCCAGTTGCTAAGTGGAATAAAAAATACACTTTAATTGGTCATGAAAACAATATTACAATATTTATAGGCAAAATACTGTACATATATACAGATTCATCATCCATAAAATATCCACAATATCCACGGAAGCAACACTGACCCTAAGATTGCACTAGTGGCCTCACGGTCACACTTCCCCTTCCGGGTCATATCTGGCCCTTCCTACCTCTATTGATGGTGTAGAACCCCGGTATTACAAATCCTGGCTGTCAGAGCAAAAATGGATACAAGAGCTGAGTCCTCTGGTGCACTCGGTCCAAGACTCCAACTGCATTCCACACAACCTCCCCATGAGGATATGTGCAAGAGGGAGAAGTTGGACACTTAAACTTTACAGTAAGGGTATGCTCTATGCACGCTGCACTATCCAGACTTCCAAGTGCTCCCATTTTATAGTCCTGAGGGAGGTGGCCTCTTTCTGCACTCACATGGAATGTTGGATGCAGCGGGATCTGGTATCGAATCCCTGCAAGCACAGCGCCAGCCACAATCTGGATCCGGCCCATCCTTTTAGCACAATACTAGAGGAGGTTCCTGTTGATAGCATGCTACAATTTATACCAGATCTGTTCTGGTGTCAGGCAGAGCCCCCTTGTGTCACCAGAATCAACTCAATGAACCCGTGTTTGATGACAGATTAAACCTTCGCATCACCTCAAACCACCATTGGATTGGCACAAACACATCTGATGTGAGCTCCATAGTGCCCAGACACACACTGATTATCCTGCAGAATGTTGGCCAAGGGACCTCAAGGCGTCTGTTCCAATAAACAGTGCGGGCATGCTTACACCACAGCTGTAGATGCATATTATATTGGAGTGTGAACGCCAGGAGCTCTAGGAATGGATATTTGGTGGCACATCGCCTGTTAAATTGACTAGAGCTACAGAGCATAGAGCTATATATTCATACTGCGCAGTACATGCTTTTATATTTGTTGTGAACCTTGACGGGACAAAGAAAACAAGCATGGGAATACACACAGATCGGGCACTGTAAAACTTCATACAATGTGTTTCCAATTTTCCTGCATTTAAACATATGTTTTACCGAAGGGGCCCTATAGCACACTGCCATTTATGTTTCATGTTTTACAACACATAGGATCAGATCCAAATCAAGGATTACCCCTATTTTCTGTTTGTTTTGGATGGATTCAGGGACAGTCATATATGCTACCATGCATTCTAGGACTTATTACAATGTACAGAATGTATTATACTAACTGCCATGGTTAGACAGCCGACAGATAGACTGATAGAACTAAAATACAGACAGGTCTAACTGATAGACGTTGTTCTAGCTGACAAGGGACCAGATCCAGAGGTCAGACCCCATTGTGCTCTGTTTTTCAATTTTAGCGATTGGAAAATTTCATTAAAGTCCATTAACTTAACACCTGTCAGATAGAATATTGTAATGGCGACACTTCACGTGTTCAGCATTATAATGATGGGAGAGAGCCAGGAGAAGCAGCGGGGACACAGAGAGGAGAGAGAGAGGAGAGAAGCATCAGGAACACAGAGAGGTATGAGCTGCAGGGACACAGAGAGGAAAGAGCCAGAAGACGCAGCAGGGACACAGAGAGGAGAGAGCCAGGAAATGCAGGAGGGACACAGAGAGGAGGCGAGAGAAGGGAGCAGGAACGGACAAAGAGAGAAGGAAAGAGTTAGGAGAAGCAGCAGGAGCACAGAGGAGAAGAGAGAGAAGGGATCAGGAAAGGAGAGAGAAGAAAACAGAAGTGAGGAAGAGAAAGAGGAAAATGTTTGTATTTTTACCATATATTATTAAGGGGTACCATGCCAAACGTATGACTGATCACATGGTACATTATGGTGTTGGCTATATTATTGTCCATGTTGTTATTGTCACTAGCAAGCAGAACGGATACAGAACAGACGTCCCCTTTCTCTGCATACTAATCCAGACTGCCGCCATTTTCCATGCGCTGGAGTTATGTTAAGGAAGGTCCTGGGTATCAGAAGTCCAGGGGATGCGTAGATATTGGGGTTCTGCAATGGCTGATAAGGGTCCGGATTCACAGTTACGTAGTTTTCGTCTTGCGTACGTTCTTTTAAGAATTGAGCTACTACACATGTGTAGTAACTTATTTATGCTATCTACGTACCATTTCTGTACGTAGATTGCGTAAGCGCGGTATAAAGACCACGCTTACTCAATCTACGTACAGAAATAATACGTAGATAGCGTAAATAAGCTACTCTGCATGCGTAGTAGCTCAATTCTTAAAACAACGTACGCAAGATGAAAACTACATCACTGTGAATCCGGACCAAGATTCTTATTTCCTCATCTCGTCCACAGAAATACAATATAGTCTGGTTTAGTAGACGAGATTTTATGATAAAGGGTTTTTTCCTATTTAAAGTGATAACGAGTGTTGCAATGAGACTTTACACTGCTCTCCCACACCTAAACGTACACATTGTATTCCTTTCTCCAGCCCGCCATGCAAATCAGTAACTCCAGCTACACATTCTTCACTGACCCGTCTCTAAACTCCTGTCAGTGTGTAGATAGCGTGTCCCTCGCCCTGAGAATTGGGTGTCCTGCCTGCAGACATAGAAAAAAAAGATGTTACTGGGGAAAAAAATGTCAGTTATTTTAAGAATGTAGAAAGTGTAATGCATAGTGTAAAATATGGATGTCGTAATAGGCTAAACATGAAATAGTTGGGATGTGAAAGAGAAAGAAAACATTTCTGTCAAACTTGCTGATAATCCACATTTCCTTATAACATTATTTTAATTAATTTAGTGAGTCATTAATAATAAAAAAAAATAAGAATGTCACCTTCATGTCATGGAGGTGGGAGACTAAGGACCTGATTCAGACTTAAGAAAGTTCTTAAAATAAGAACTTAAAGCCACTCCTGGGCAAAACCATGTTGTTTTCGGGGGGAGCCAAATTAATTGTATTCTTTGCATGCAGGAATACATCTTTGAATTGCTTACTGAAAACAGATACTGACCAGCTTTAGTATTACACTGTTATTTAGACTTTGCCTGGGAAATATCACCTCTCAACACTAGTACTGTTTGCAGCAGATGAAATATGACTCCCCCTGCAATCAACATGGTTTAGCCCAGGAGTGACTTTAAGTTCTTATTTTAAGAACTTTCTTAAGTCTGAACCCGAGACGATGAATACTTTGGGCCAGATTTACTAAGCTGCGGGTTTGGAAAAGTGGAGATGTTGCCCATAGCTTCCAATCAGATTTTAGCTCTCACTTTCCTATCACATACTAGAGAATGTCAGCTAAAATCTGATTGGTTGCTATGGGAAACATCTCCGTTTTTCCAAACCAGCAGCTTAGTAAATATGGGAAAAATTTCCCAGCAGGTCCGCGGCGCCCTGCCCCCTATGTGACATCACCAATGATGTCACGTAGAGACATAGCCTCGCTGATGTGTCCCAAGCCCCACAATTTCTGACGGCAGATCTGATCAAGGCTCACAGAACGGGTTGTCCTACACATGCAGATGTGAATGTGAAAATATGTAGCTCCAAATAAAATAACTATGTAACAGTTTAATCAGTTAATTTTGTTCTTTTTTTTTTTTTTATAATAAGCAATATGCGTCTTCTGATTTACCTGGGCATAAGTAACGTTTGCATACCTGTGATGCATTTGCAAGGTTCAATGTAATGGTCTCATATAGCTGTGGAGTGTCTGACGTCAGCATCTTCCTGGACTTACATGTACCCTGTAGCTGGTACAGGTGATCAAGCAGAGCTTGTACATACTGACACATGCAGTCCAGGATTGGACTGATTTGCAGAAACACGTCTGTACTGTAACTGGCTTACTTTGATCCATCCCTTTCCTTAACCATAGTGTCCCTTGCAAACGCTTCTGTTCTGGGCATGTGCAAAGGTGCAGTGTATGTCTGTCTACATCAAGTGTGGAGTCACTACAATACAGCACAGCCCAGAGTCTACACTCCGGATCCAGATTTCTGCAAAGCGGAGTGCATTTTGCAGTAAGCATCAGCACACAACACACTTCCATTATGGATCGGGGTTTTCTAGATCTAGACTTCCATAATGGAAGTGCTTCCATCTTACCTGGGGAAGGGGTGGAAATATTAAGGTAGGGTCATGTGATTGTAACTCCCTTATGTGTGGATGGAATCGCCTCCCCTTGCAAGTATTAGGATACAGCAGCAATTCGACAGCAGACGTCCTATGAGATTTACCAAGCGGTGATTCACCACTGCAGTGACCAGCTCCAGATATAGAAAATAAGAGAGGAAAGTTACACCTTGGAGAAACCATGTTGATTTCAGGGGGAGTCAAATTGATTGTATTTTAAGCATGATATATATTTGCTTTTGCTTATTGCACACAGATACTGACCAGCTTTACTTTTACACTGTTATTTAGCAGTTGCAGTCCCTGCTATGATGGGCTGCTTTCAGAAACAGAGACAGACGAAAGTTCCTTTTCAGTTGTCTCTGTTTCGAATATGCAGCCTTTTTAGAATTTTTTTTGAATAGGTGAGTGTCCCGACTGGCATACTCACACATTCATTTTCACAGGACCCGCCGCTGACCGGAGAGGTGAGGTGAGTAACCTCTCTGGAGACTTTTAGTGTTAAGGGGGTTTGGGATAGGCTCTTATGAAGGGAGGGTTAGGTCTTAGGGTAAGAAAAAGAAGGAAGCACTGGGTAAGTGCATCAGGTGGGTTTAAATCCGGACTGAAATTATAGCTGCTGAAGGGTAGGGAGAGTTTTTACCTGCCTCTGCAGAACAATAAAGTCCCATAAACTCTCAAAGACATCGGTATAATAATCCCCTGTCAGGAATACCATATGTTGTTTGGTCCGTTAAAAGGAAACATAGATTCGTTGTCACTATCGCACCACAGTGAATATGTATAATATGATCGCTTTGAGAAAGTCCTCAGGTGAGGAAGAAACGCGTCAGCGGGAGTAATTGCTACACACGTGGAGACGAGCAGCAAGAACCTCACTCACTGCTTTGGGCCCTGCTCACGGTCTTCGGCTCTCCAGATTTCAGCTCCGGGTGGCCACTGGAGACATTACATCTAGCTGGAGGAGAAGGTACTTGTACCTGTCCCTGGACCGCTTTATATTTACTGGCCCTCACGTGAGTGTTGACAGGCACACTGCCTTATTGCATACGGCTTTACCTCTAAAGGAATTACACTTGGCACAGAGAATTATTTTCCCCTGTAACGGGGTGGAACATTAGTACATATTCATTGTGGTGCGATAGTGACAACGAATTTATATCTCCTTTCAACGGTCCAAACAACATATGGTATTCCTGATAGGGGATTATTATACCAATATTTTTGAGAGTTTATGGGACTTCATTGCTCTGCGCACCAAAGGAACGTTTTAATCCATCTAAAGAATCCTAACGGTTCATTCTCAAGCCAGTGTTCTTTATATACCACTTTATAGAGGCTACATATGCCCTTGAATTCAAGCTGCTCCCACGGAATTACTATTGTTCTTAATGTTTGTATTGTGTGGTGTGAGGTCCGATTAGGACGTACATGTTATTAATAAAATCATTTATCTTTTAATCTACTTGCTGCTCAGTAGAAATTTCTCAAATATTGGTGAATTTTAATATTTGTATTATACACAGCGCTGGGGTATCCCTGTTTGGGAATTTTTCGGGTCTTAGGGTTAGGCTCAGGCTAGGGAGAAGGGAGGGTTAGGGTCAGGCTGCAGGGAAGGGAGGGTTAGGGTCAGGCTACGGGGAAGGTTAGGGTTAGGGTAATGGAAGGGGAGGGTTAGCACTTATCTTAAGCAGGGTACACACTGGGACTTCTCAGCAGATAATCTTTCCAATCACACAATCAAAAGACCACTTCACCAAATATCTTACCAGTGTGTACTGTCCAATGATCTCCTAATAGACACAGCACACACTTGCAAAAAAGCTAAATATTGAACTTACATATAAACATACATATTATAGAAAATATTATGCCAGATATTGGCTTTTGATAGCATACATGCTATCCCCCATAGGGATCCCTGTCCTACCTATTTTAAAAGTTATGTGAGAGCCTGGCCTCTGGCTTTAAGGAGTCTGCTGGAGACTCTCGGAGACTTTGCGAAATAGTCAAACCTTAAGCTGATGACACAGAATGCCTGTTTGCTTGTTATGTTTGACAGCACATTTGTGTTGCGTGCACCGTTTGCAAATTAAAGCATAACCCCTTTGAACCAGAAGTATATATACATCAAGCAGTTGTCTCAAAAACCTCTGTGAAGTTTTTTTTTTAGTAAAGAGTAATTTGAAAACGACCAAATTAAAAACTATGCTACAAATGTCAGTTTACAGGGTCTTCTATTTTCCTGTTCTTTGAAATGAAGCATCTCGGGAGAATGTCTTATGCTTTGCATAGTTTACGGAGTTGTCATCACTCAGAGTCACAATCCCACCGTATTCACACGCAAAGCCACATCGCAGTGTGAGGCTAGACATCCTCCATGACATCCAGCTATGTGATCTGACTGCTCCGTCCCGCAAAATGTATGTGATAGTAATGAATTTGCCAAGGTGTGACATGATGGGTGTAGTGTGATAGCCATTTAAGTATGTTTGCAAGTTTCAGGTCTTTATCATTGTCTGATGAAGTGTTGAATGACTGTTTATGAAATCAGTGTGCATTGTAGATGTATTGTAGGAGAAAAAACTGTTTATGTTACAGGACAGAATACAATTATTTAAGTCTAATCTACTCCAGATTTACCAGATAATTAATTTTTCTTCTTGGTATACTGCAGTTTGCAGCTGGTTTTAATTCTCGGTGAAGAAATCTTTCAGGATGATGCTTACGGCTGTTCGTCCTTGGCATAGATCCGATGGAAGTACATAGCATCCTTCACAACAAAGGCAGTTGCTGCTGCTATGCTGCCTACTTATATCTGTGTATTAGTAACTATTGACCAGACTTACGATTTCTTCTGAACATTTTGCGCAAGTGAATCTGTGCTAATGATTGGACCACATTCTGACCCGTCCAGAGCAACGGGCCATATCCTAAGATCTGACTCTCATGTGATCGGATCTCTGAGAAAAGGATGTGTTGCGATCTGAATCTGAAAGTCTGTGATATCCACACGAATCACTCCTCTCGCATGGGGCCAGATTTACTAAGCTGCGGGTTTGGAGATGTTGCCCATAGCAACCAATCAGATTCTAGCTGACATTCTCTAGTATGTAATAGTAAAATGCGATTTAGAATCTGATTGGTTGCTATGGGCAACATCACCACTTTTCCAAACCTGCAGCTAAGTAAATTTGGCCTTAAATCTTTAGCTTAGGAATCTGATTGTATCAAAGAAACATTTGTCTCTGTATTTAGTTTATACCATGGATTGCTTATATAAAACAATGTTATGGACTGCATTTGTGGTAGGTAGTCTTGTACATCACAAAGTCCCTTGTAGTCTTCCACGTAATATATAAAATACAACTAATAGAAGATCTAAAACACTGAGCATAGTTATTCAGCACAATAACATAAGTCTCAATCGTGTCTTAAGGACCCACACTTCATAATGATGTTTACACCTCTTGCAGGTGGCTCTTCAGTGATCTCACAGCTTTCATGTTCAAAGACAAAGTTTGACCCCCCTCCCTCCTCTCCCCATGAGAGTCTCTTCCCTTTACATCTCATGCTTTCAGTGTCTTATCTGTACTTTACAAATGAGACACCTGAAACACATCTCACACAATAAGAGTATGGCCAAAGGGCAGGAATTGGAACTTGAAACAGATGTTTGAGCGTTAAAGCTGCTAAAGCACCAATGCTGTGAAGGTGTAACGGGATGGAAATCGCTGGATGTAATGCTAATAAAGGAGCATGAAAGGGACAGAGGTCCCACGGAAATAATGTACATGAAAGTGCCGTTTGTTTACTCCTTTCTTATAACTTCTAAAAAATGGAAACACATATCAACCATCTAGCTATAATTATATAGCGCATTCTAAAAAGTAATCCCTAGAATCTGATTGGTGGTGGGTAACTCCTGTGCATATAGGGGTTTATTTACATTGGCCAAATTAATTTTAATATCCAGGGGTGGAAACTGACCGCAGTTGCTGGCTCTACTGGAAATTCTGGTAGACTCCTAGAAATTCTTCCTTATCTGGGCTTGACGCAAGTGATTTAATGCAAATCATGGCGTCAAGCGCCGAGTGTTACTAAATATGGGTGGGGCTTGTTGACATCAAGTCCAATCCCACCTTGAGTCACCCTATGAACGACAGTTTTGATTAGTCAGGATGCAGGGCTTCAGTAATTATTTGCATAAATCATGCTCTCAAGCTCCACCCCATACTGCCATCTCTTGTTGCTCCCAGATAAAAGGAAAAAAAAATCAGCAACCATTAAGTTGAGTGTCACTACCAATCACTTCTATTGTATTGTATTGTCTTACTATTGACCAATTGCAGAGTACTATTTGATGCATGTATTCAGCCATAATTATATTGACAATCCACTTTTAAACAGGACAATTTGTATTGGAGGGACTGCTATGGGGACTGTTGATCCATGCTTCTGCCAATGGTAAACTAATGGTTTTTAGAATTAGGGTTAAGGTTTTATGTTGCTGTCTTGTTCATAAGTGATAAGTCCATGTGTTGCCATTTTAAGATTTAGCCACACCCACATTTTGAAGGAACCACTCCCCCTCCACAAAAGCTATCCAGGCTTTCAACACTCCAAGTTTGAAAGCTATGAATTAATTTTATATTAATTACAAGTGTAACTTGCAAATGTATTGGTGGTAAGATAGCACATCAGTAGTCTGGATCCAGTTCCGTAAGTAATGTGTAATAGTAAGTTATTGCAGAGTTTCCTATAGGCACAGACCTGGTATTAGGCAACAGTGAGTAGCATTTGAGGTCATGAGTTCGATTTCCGGAACTAGGCCTTATCTGTGTTGGAGTCTTCCTGCGTCTGCGTGGGTTTCCTCCGGGTGCTCCGGTTTCCTCCCACACTCCAAACACATACTGGTAGGTTAATTACTAATGTCCAGATTCGCAGTTACGTAGTTTTCGTCTTACGTACGTGGTTTTAAGAATTGAGCTAGTACGCATGCACAGTAGATTATTTACACTACGTACCATTTCTGTACGTAGATTGCGTAAGCGCAGTCTAAAGATCTAAATTACTAATTTTTAAAAAATAAAGTTAACCCTATTGTGTATGTGTTATGGACCTTAGTATGTAGCAGGGACTGATGTGAAAGCCTAATGTTCTCTGTAAAGTGCTGCAGACAATCTGTGGCGCTATATAAATAAGTGTTCATAATAATAATAAAATCGTGTTAATGGTAATATAAGACCAGTTTAAATGTCAGTAATTAGTCATGGTGAATATTTGGACCAGACGCAGGACCTGGCACATCTAATATCAAACATATACACCAATTATTTTTGTGTGTTCCCAGCTTCCAACCCCAAGTATTGTGTCTTATAAACATCCCCTTTCTGGAGGATAAAGATACTGAACAGTTTTTTTATTTGTCCATCAAATAAAAAAATGCAATAAACATGATACGGATTCTTAGATCTGCAACTTTGCACCAAGAACAGCAGACAAGGAAGAGGGAAAGAGTAGTTTTTCTCAAACAACTGCTTCTAATAATGTTATTACAAATCCCAACAAGTCCAGATAGAATATAATCTTCTAGAAAAACATCTTTAAGCTCTGATCACTGATAGCATGGATCCGAGAAAGGAAACAGGGATATGTTAGCAGCTTTTAAATGAATAAAAGGGTGTAACCAGGTACAGGATTGGTGGCATTTTTCAAAGAAGGAGATATATTAAATCACAAGGGCAAACTGGAGGGAAGAAGGTTTAAAGGAAATGTGCAGGAAATTGACTTCACTGAAAGAGTAGTTGGTAAGTGGAATAGCCTCCCATCTGAGGTGGTAGAACAATAAAACTATTTAAATATGCTTGGGATAAATATAAGGATATCCGAAATCTTACACTTAATTGAGCGTTCAATAGAGTCTAGGGTCAGTCTAGTTTAAAAACTGGGCAGACTGACCGTGTGACTCTTATCCACCGTCACTTTTTATGTTTCTATGTTATTCACTTTTTGAATTGCGGAACATAGAGATTTTTGTCCTTGGGAAATTAGATCTGCAACTTTTATGATAAATCTTTCTAACACTCTATAAGTGACCTTGTGCTGGAAGCATGTTACCTGTGCAGCTGATAGCTATCCATCCTTTATGTCAGTACTGGGCAGATGTGGGTCATGGGCTATGCTGTCACATCTTATTGGCATACTCCCAGTTGGACACAGGCAGTAACTGTGCTCATCACTGCCCCCTAGAACCTATGCAGCAAGCCCACATGGCTCCCTATGGCAATATCCACAGTCACCACCCTCCTAATCCAGCCCTCAGGATGCTAACTTTTACCATTCAAAGTGAAAGCAAAACATTTGTACTGATTAACATGTGGCCATGTGTGTTTTATCGAGAAGTCATAGATTAATAAAGTGAAAATCAACCCGACTTATGTAGTATATGTTGCCTCTAATGATGTCTAAACTCCATATGCAACTATTTAAGTCTGCTTTTCCCGGCAGCCATTGCGTCATTTTATTACACTTTATATAAAAAAAAAATCAATTAAAATATTTCTCAGCAGAAAGGTTTTGTGCCGCACCTGCATTATCTGGCCCGTTATCTTTGTCAGGGCTGTGAAGTCTGCCATAGCTGACTGTTACCTGCTACATGCAACCCATCCATAAAATCCGTGCTGTGAAATCCCAGCTGCTTTACATATGCCGCCACTTCATCTGTTTATCATGTTACTTGTTTGGCGTAATTGGCAGAACACCATAGTGCGAAAGAGTGTGCTGCTGAAGTATGTTAAGTATTCAGCACATTGACTTGGCACAAGCCGCTAGTTAACTCTGTTTTATTTCCTGTAATCTCTTGATTATTGACACCAGCAAAACATGTTGAATGTGCCTGGAGCTATTGAATGCATGTGTCAGAAAGTTGGACTTGGAGTTTAGATGTGCCCCTGTTTTCACTTACAATATTTCCTCATCTTATTGTCATCACCAACCGTGACGCACTTGGGCCCCACGTTTAACCAAGACATTTATGTTGTCCTTTGCTGTTATAGAAATGGAATATTCCATAAGTAAAATGTCGTCAAATGTAGTAAGCTGGACTTTACTACATACTGGTGACTCCTTACTCAAAAAGAAAAGGTTAATGCTAGGCTGCAGAGAGGGGGTGGTAAAGGTTAGGCTGTGGTGCAGGGATGATTTGAATCAGGGTTAGGGGATGGTGGAAGTTAGGCTGCAGAGAGGGGGTGGTAAAGGTTGGGCTGTGGTGCGGGGATGATTTGAATCAGGGTTAGGGGATGGTGGAGGTTAGGCTGCAGAGAGGGGGTGGTTAAGGTTAGGCTGTGGTGCGGGGATGATTTGAATCAGGGTTAGGGGATGGTGGAGGTTAGGCAGCAGAAAGGGGATGGTTAAGGGTAGGGTTAGGCGACGATTAGGGTTAGCTTGCAGGAAAGGTGTGGTTATGGCAAGGGTGACGAAAATAGTACCTGCTGCCGCTGGAATCTTTGAGGAAACACCAGTCGTAAAACTTACGCTGTCTCATCGGAAACGCCTGAAAAATAACCGCGGATGTCATTACATTTCCATGATGTGATCTGTCATCGAGTGGCGAACCACACCCTCTGCCAACCATCCCACTTTGGGCAAGACAGTCCCACAGAGAGAGAGGAATGAGGGAGTGGAGAGAGAGAGAGAGAGAGAGAGGGGGGAGAGGGGGGGCGAGGAGAGAGG
>WWET01000473.1:393225-410723 GCA_011038615.1 Limnodynastes dumerilii | reverse complement strand
GAATACTGGGGGGGCTGGAGACACATGATGGGTAAAAGCAGTGTCCGCAAGAATGGGGGAAAAGTAGTATGAGCATGAAGGGTGCACAGCAATGTTATTCTGAGTTATCAAATCATTTATAAAGGAGAAGGGGGCAAATTAATTTTTTGCAGGGGGGCGCCAGACATGCTAGCACCGCCCCTGAATATTTAGGTGTATATTTAAGTTTCAAATGAGGAAACATGAAGGCGTTGCCCATAGCAACTGAATAAACTAGCCGTTCTCCACTGTATTAGATAAATTGTGGGAAGACGACTCTGATTGCTTGATATGTGTAATACCTTCACTTTTCCTCTTTACAAACGTCATTAAATACAAGTGATTTTGGACACACTTTAGTGTAGTCTGTTACAACACAAAAGGACATGATATAGAAAATAGTGTAAATTACTGTAAAGTTTCAAATTTCCCATTTTAGTTTATATTATTTAAACATTTTTTGTTTTGTTTTGAGAATACTACCAGTGGAGTGTATAGAAATCTGTGTTAGTAAAAGTAGACTATATTGTAACACAGCGTAACAGCCTTAAACATTTCTAAGTCTTTCCGTAGTTTCTGCTCTGCCCTTCCTGACCTACATCCATTATTTCTCTAAAATCTTCTCGTCACTCTGCACATTGAGACTGGATCACTCCTTTTCATCATAACAATATCCCTCTTTGTTGGGTTACCAAAGGCCACCAGCAAAGACATCTACTTTCCAATCTTCATGTGTTACCAGTGTGCTTGTCCTGATTTAAATATATTGGTCCTTTAAGATTTCTTATCTCTCCAATAGCTCACTACTTTTTTTTTCCTAATATATATTCAAGATTTACATTTCAGCCATTACAGGGCGAGTACAGAGTTTTAAAGGAACAGCTGAAGGTGTGAAAAGATGTGGCAAAACCATGTTGAAGGTAAAATAGAAATATTGCAAACCGAATTAGAAGAAAATACATAGAAACATAGAAAGTGACGGCAGATAAGAGCCACATGGCCCATCTAGTCTGCCCTCTTTCCCGATCCATGATTAACGCTTCTTCCAATCTGATCTAAATTCTCTTTATACCTTACAAAAAAAAAAGTTGAAGTGGTACCAACAGGGTGAAGATGTTCATAGGAGGCGTTTATGAATGAATAAAATGGGACATTCACAACTCTGGTGCTTCTTGTATTTCCTTCATCCCACCACCACTTTCTCTGCCATGTGGGCCGTTGAACCTTGTTGAATGTTGCCCTATTGTTGCTGGTTGCAAAGGGGCCCCCAACAGTTGGACCAGTTGAAGCACCAGAGACCCAAAAATGTAGGTCTGCCACTGTTTGTGTCATCAGTCCCTGCCTCTATACTGTCACGTTCCTTCCAAGATCTTCTGTATGTAAACTATGTAATACCTTATTTGCATACTATATACACGTGCATCCAGTAAGATAACAATGATGGCCCCTCCGTTTCCTCTGGGTGTACATACTTTTCCGCTAAGAAAAATATTTGTACATTTAGGCTATGTTTTACCTTTTACTCTCTTAAAAACCACATATAATTATAACATGTTTTGTCAACAAGAGACTGCAGTAACAATCCTGAAGAGGAACATAATAAAACAGATGGTTATAATTCTTTGCAAAAAAAAAAAAGAAATCAACTGAATTATTATTTTAGGACAAAACACTGTGTCTCGGTGGAGTATTGCATGCTTAACTTAGTGCACGCTACTCGCATTGATTTTTGGCTTGTGAGAGAAGCTTCACCTGCAAGCTCTGGGATTTCCCCATACAGGATTAAGCTTGGTTCTTTGTCAAACCGCTATACATAAGCAAAGGCATGGAATGTTCAGGATGTAGAACTCTCTGATCCTGGGTTTATGCTCGGCTCTTAATAGGTGCAGACAGACACACACTGCTCTGTATCAAGGAACAATGACAAACTAGAAAGCTTGTATTTTTTTTTCCTTTTGAACAGCTGTCAAATATCCTAAACACAACCTGTTTAACTAAGTAATCCACAAACTTACTGTGTTTCATAGCTCCTGATGTCCCATTGAACAGTGGTCTCTTTTAACCTGAGTTACAAAGCAGGACAGGCCGTTATGTAGAAGCATGGTGGATATATACAAGGCCGGGAAGGGGGAAGCAGAAGCAAATACCCCTCCCCATCCCCCATCACATGGAAAACAAGAAACAATGCACTTTATTTATGACTCGAAAATGTTAGTACACAGAAATCGCCAATAATTGTTCATACAAAGGACTAGATCCTGGCGCAGTCACGTGCACGTAGCGGAGAGTGCACACGCCCTGCACCCCCTGCTGTCGGTAGGAAATCTGGTGTCCAGATTTACAAGCGTGTATTAGGGGTAAGTCCTTTACAAGCGTATATTAGGGGTAAGTCCTTTACAAGCGTATATTAGGGGTAAGTCCCTTTTGCGTGCAGGTACGCTAGCATAAAAGGTTTGTGCCCCTGCACACATTTTACCTGACAGGGGAATTACCCAAGAAGCGGCTTTATAATGTTCAGCTCTTTATGGTATGAAGGTTCTGTGTTTCATTTACTATACCGTATGCATTAAACATCTTCCCTCACCCCTGTGATATTCAGCTCCCCCTAGCTTTGTACTATGAGAAGGTTAGTCTGCTCTCTTAAAATAGAAAAGATAACAAAAGGTTAAAGAGCAAGAGAATAAGAACAACTATAATAATTATAGAAAATTTGGCTACTGCAATCGCTGCTATTATTTATGTTGCTATGATATTGAAACACCGGACATAGGGGGTCTGTTTTGCCATCTTAGTTCCCCCTGTTGTCAAGAGCTGGCAATGGCCGGAAGGTGACTTGGGCTCCAAAGCAAGGGCGGCAGAGCCAAAGTCTGGATGGAGAGGACTAGGCGGAACCAGGCAGACCTGGGGGTGGAGCTGGGCAGGACCGCTGCCTGATAGGAGCTGTCAGAGGCTCTCCTCCAGACCCCATAGTAGCCATACCTGTTGCACCCTCTGTAGTTGCCCCCATTAATATATTCCAAGTATTACAAGTTTAATGCTTAAGTGCTTTGCAGGGGACAGGAGGCAAAATTAAATTTGTTAATATTATAATGGGCCGGATCCAGACTTGCGCGTGTCACCCCACTTGCGCATGTGTCGTGCTTTTTCTCGTACAGAATTACGATTAAAGGTGCTGTGCTTCCCCTCCACCTGCAAAGGTGGATGGGGGAAGTATTTAAATTGTACAGTAGGGGTGGGTTTAGGTATTTATGAGCGACTCAGCAGTCAGGCGGTCGGCCGCGCCCTGACGTACAGAACTCTGAAAGTGCGGAATCCAGTTCTATATTTTCAGAGATCCGTTGTGTAACATCTGGTGCTTACATGAGCAGCACGCTCACAAAGCCCAACTTAAATGCAAGCAGCTAGTGTAAATCAGCTGTCGTTCTTTGTTCTGGATCTAGCCCCAGGGTAGGCATCAATTCAGTTAGACATAAAGATGCGCAAAGCCGTTAAGTGTGGGTGGGGTGGGGCTGTGCAGTGCAGATGTCCCACCCATAGTGATTGCTTGGGTAAGATATAGTAAGCTGCGAGAAAGGAAAAGTGGAGATGTTGTCCATGGCAACCAATCAGATTCTAGCTGACATTTTCTAGTATGTAATAGGAAAGTGAGAACTGGAATCTGATTGGTTGCTATGGGCAACATCTCCACATCTCCATCTCCTTTCCAGCAGCTTAGTACATTTAGCCCCTTGAGTTTTATGCTTTCGAACACCTAATATATGGGAATGTAGGAACTTTGCACTGGTTACTGTCTACGGTGACAAAATGCTCTGCCCTGTACCTTAGAGAGAATATCTGTCAAGGAGTCCTTACTCTTGCTGACAGCATACAGTACTTTCAATAAATATATGGGATTCCATCACTCCATCCTATCATTTAATACATTAGTATTCCAAAATTTCCCCACTTTAAAACAAACTTCCCTTCTGGACACTATCACAAGTCCTTCAAACATCTCTTATCTCGTTTTCTTTCTCTCTTTTTCCTGTTTTCGCCCTCCACATCCTATAGGTTACTATCCTGTACTGGGCAGGCTGGAAGCTGGTTATCATTATGAAGTGAGGACCTCACACTGCTGGATTCTTCATTACATGATAATTGGTCCCAGCTGAGCACTCTTTGGGCTGATTATAGAATTTGCAGGAGCAACACTGCTGCTTGCTTTTAAAATAATTTACCTACTGTTTCTAACGAGGTTGCTCATCCTGCTATGGAAAGAGGACCAGTGCTTGGAAGACTGGTCACATATGTGTAGCTTGAAGCTAAGCGTCCTGTCACTGCAGCAAAATGTACTGTAGAGAAAGAGATTGGGAAGTATTTAAGACCAGTGTATTTCATACCCTCCAACATGACCCATTCCATCAGGTACAAAATACTCTTCTTCTCAGTTTCCAACTGTCAGTTACTATGGTTACCTCCTTTGCTGAAGAGACAAATAGGTTTTTAAATATCAGTAAATAAAGTCATTTCACCGGGTGAGTGGCAGTTGGAAGCTCAGGTGTGGAGTATATTGTACCTAATGGAATGGGTCATGTTGGAGGGTCTGGTATTTTTGCAAAACCACTGACCAGACCCAGAGTTCCGTAAAATGGACTTTTTACAAGTGATGTGATTATTGGACCACCCTGACCCAGTTTATAAAGCTCCAAATGCAGCCCAATAAGATCTTAGGATCCAGTCCTATGTCTGTACATTCTCTGAAAGGGAATTTTTATCCCAGCGCTGGGCATTGGCGGAGTGCCCTGGCATGTGCAGACAAAGGGTGGCATGCCTCCTGCTTTTGGCTGGCTCTGCATTGAAGCCTCTCTCATGCCTATATGAATCAACCAAAGGAATGAGTGTCTATTTCACGGATCATGTTGGTGCATCTGAAAAATGTGATGACACTGGTATTATTGTGCACATAGAAATAAAGTATATGAATTTATCACAACTTTCCTTTATCCATAACTTGTAACATATCCAGGATATCTGGTTGCTATTTGTTCCCCCTGGGAGATCTCAGAGGGTAGGAAAAGATGCCGCTATAGGGACAGGGCTTGATTTATGCAAATTGCCATCGGTGACACTTTCCATAGTATTACTAGGGATGGGGCAAGGGGCTTGACGATGCAAATAATGTCACTAGAAATGGTAACACTAGGAATAGTAATGCTGATTGGCAGGGGGGGGGGATTGTGCAGTGAAATTTAAGGGCGTAGTTTGCATTAAATCATGGCCTCAAGGCCACTGCTGTACATTTGCTGGCATTCCAGGGGTGGATTAGGAACTTCGGACAGGATTCACAGCAACGCAGTTTTTTTTACTCACTTGCTTAGTTTTCCGTTCTCAGCTACTACGCATGCATAGTACCAATTTTACACTATCTATGTAGCGTTTCATTGTGTAGATTGCATACATGCAGCCTTTAAGACCAAATGTATGTAATCTATATAACGAAACGCTACGTAGATAGCGTAAAATAGTTACTACGCTTGCGTAGTAGCTGAGAACGGAAAACTAACCTTGTAAGTTAAACACTGCAATGCTGTGAATCGGTTCCTTAAAGTGGCCTGGAAAAAAAATCTGCAACGTGTGGCTGGGATCAACAATTTGGGGTCCAAACAATATGTAAACTGGATTAGTCCGGAATATAGAACCTACTGACAAGTATTTCACATTCCAGTAAAGAGATTTATAGTGACCTCTATGCAATGCAGGTAGTTACGGCCAATTAAATGACCATCACCCAAAACATACAGCATCCTAGTGACCACCAGCCAGTACATACAGCATCCTAGTGACCATCACTCAATACATACAACATCCTAATGATCTCCATTGTATACAGACATCATTTTAGCAACCACCACCCATGACAGTCAATATCCTAGGGTTCCTCAAATAAAAAAGCTGCTGAGTGGCCTTCAGAGGCCACCGTGGGAAAATTACCTGTAAGTCCTATGACCAATCCACCCCTGCCCGGAGAAATGCCTGAATTTTTTGAGTCTCCCGGGTATTCCGGGAGAGTCGGCAACCCTGATGTGTATATGTATGGTATAATATTATATATGACATATAACCATGCTCATATAAGCATATTTTCATATATAAAATATATTTGTTAATACTACCCTTGGCATCACCAACTTACCTGCCTTCTAATACTGTGAAAATACTGATCTTTAATAGCTTTTGTTTTTGTCATAATCTGTATTTATTATACAGATATAATACACTTGTTTCTAGTAATATGTTTTTGGATACATATGTACATATTGCTTCATTTCAATTATAAAATGGTTGGAAATTTAAAAAAGCATTTTGGCCCGTATTCAGAATACCAGACGTATAACATATACGCCCGGTGTTTAGTACCAACGGTACTCTGAATACGGGCCTTTGTCATTAAACGGCAAACAGCACAGTCACCACTCACACATCAGTCACCTAGGCGACACCTTAATGAGATAAAGACACGGAGATCAGAGCTGCGTTTAAAAGGAATCATTGTTTATTAAATTGGGCCTGATCATAATTGATGACTACTTATCTGTCATTCAGCTATGAATAGGTGACCCAAATAGCAGATGGGGGTTCAGCGCTTTACTTATCACTAATCCTAACACTTAACTAAAACAACCATGGCACTTACAAAAGAACAACTTATCTAAATCAGGGTTGCTGACTCTCCCGGAATATCTGGGAGACTCCCGGAATTTGGGCCGTTCTCCCGGGAGAGAGCCGACAAACCTCCTGCATGCGTCGACACCCAAGCAATCATCTGTTGTCCCTCCCACCGCCTTTGCGACGTTTGAGATAACACGGGTGATTGACAGGGGGCGGGGCTTAATGGTGTGATTTGCATAAATCGCGTCATTAAGCCCCGTCCCCTCGCTGTAATCTATATCTATGGCTTCCCTCCGGGTTCTCCCGAGGGAAGCTTTTAATAGTCGGCAACCCTGATCTAAATATAAAACATTGGCACCTCCAAACATAGGTCATACCAATCAGCAACCCAATCATATTGCTCACCCCAGCACCTGGAAGGTGGCAAGCCTAAGGACCCATCCTGGGTTGTGTTCCACAGACCGTGCCATATCTTAGCATTCCCCTTTGTGCCAATACCATTGATGACCCCCACACACACACACTGCTACCACCCAACCATGCACCGTCTGAATAGAGGGAAGAAACATGCAACAATAAACTTAACATCACTTTAATAGAGATAGGGAAATTGAAGAATCAAAGAGGAAGCCCCTCCTACCCCCTAATCTTTATATAAAGTCACTAAACAAACCCCTTATCCTATCTTAACCAGCCTGAAATCTTACACAAATTAAAACTTAACTCCTTGTGGACTGAAGGAGAATAGATCCCTGCCTGCCGTTTATTGTCCCTGTGGCCCTATGGGGTCCTTGGTCTTTTTTTTTTACTACCATCTGGTTGATGCAAGAAGGACCCCACGGACTGTACACCTCCAATGCCTCCTACAGTCACATGTAAATATTAGAATGCTGGGAAAAGTGCATTCAATTCCACTTACAGCACACTGAAATATTTCATTCTCCATCTTCATAAGTTTGTGTGACCGGTCCTGGTCATTTAGAATGACAGTTAAAGATTTGTAAGCACTTTCAGTGTTCAATCTTGTCTTGTTTATTGTGTCACAAGTCCGTCTCGAAAAATAGATATAAATTCAAATGTTATCAGTGATACCTATGAATATGCTTCTTTATAAGTATATCTGCCAATAGATTGGAATTCCCTAGTGTGTTTTGCTACCATCTTATGAACTGCATGCATGTTAGCTATCTATCCTTTAGTAGCGACCTAATGTACTTTATTTCATTTCTTGTTGTATTGTGTAGATCCTGGCAAATATAGTTAACGATTCCCATTCATTCTCTTTTCACATACTGTAAATACGAGGGAATGACGGTCACATTGTCATGATTATCTTAAACAAAAAAATTCAGTTTACCTGGCCAAAGATGGCTTCCAGGGTAAAACGTGAGAAAGTCATGTGACATTTACAACCAATCGTATGATTCCCTGTTATAAGGTAAGCCCTGCAACCATAAAGTTAACAGGTCAATACATTTTAGCTGTGGTCAGATTATTGAATCACACATAAACCAGTTAATTCTTGAAGAAAACATAAGAAAAATAATTATAATTGAACTGTATGCAGACTTAATAAATGTGGACATGTTCTTCTACATTCTGTGGCCATGCATGTGGACACTCGTGGGGCATCTTCCAGATCTAAGAAATTCAGCTGACTTACGTATGGTATGTGCAGTGCCAATATATCCGCGGAATGCAGCTGCTTGATGTTGCGTTCCGTGAGGAATTCATCTTCTGCACAGAAGCTGGCCCATACGGGATACGCATGGTGGGTGGGCAAAGGTATTTAAATTGTATAGTAAGGGCTTTGCAGAATACTGGACATGGAAATCAATCCGCACGAAGTGCAAGGGAGTGTCCTTCACTCGGGTTCCATGTGCCGCATATTCAAATAGATACAACCGACAGCTAATTGTTGGCTTTGTCTATGTCGCAAAATGTAATCAACATGAAAGTCACACCGCAGACCTGTCACAGCACTCAACATTTCCAGCAGTTCCCGACAGGTGAGTGCACTTAGGCTGCAGGGAGGGGATGTAGTGGAGCAGGGTAGTCTTAGGGGTTAGCTGCAGGGAGGGAATAGAGACTTGAAGAGGAGACTTAGGGTTAGGCTGTGGAGAGGGGATGGATCGGAGAAGGGTGGATTTAAGATTATGCTACTGCGAAGGGATGGCAGAACGAGATACTTAGGGCTAGGCTGTACTTAAATCTGGATCAAGTCCAAGGCTTCTAGCATGAATGCGGAGCTTCAGAATCCATACTTCCATGCTGGAAGCCTTTCCGACAACGGGCAGGTCGCGAAGTGGTTGAAGTGGAAATTTACGGTATGGACATTTAGAAGTGGCGGTATGGACATTTAGAAGTGGCATTATGAAAATATAGAAATAATAGAAATGAATAGAAATTTATAGCTTTTCAATGAAATCAGTGGAAGAATTATAGCATACCCCCTCATTTCGAGCCCTAATTTAAATTTTTAAGTAGGGGCTGGTTTAGGTTTAGGATACTGCAGGGATGAAGTCCTATTTACAAAAAGGGGACAAAAAAGACTCTAGGTGAAAACACACAAAGTGTCCCACATATCACATAACAGCAAGACCTCTGCTGTCCTGAATAAACTTTTACAGCTGGTTTACTGTAATACAAAGTTCAGGATAAATACTTCAGAATTGGATGTTGCCGTAATCAGTGCTGAGATACATTAGATAAATCACTGACGCGTTTCATCCCTTCTAGGACTCTCAAACTGTTACTAGTGTTTACCTTGATAATTGGCCAAAACGTATACCATCGTGTCCTTATCATGTGCAAACGCCCCATAGGACACAAAGGTTAACTAAAAACAAATACACTAGTATTATAATTGCTGTTCCTGTCAACATAGCTGCTTAATTCAATAGCCATTATACTAATAGAAGGATGTGTCCTCTTAGATAAATTCCTGCAGGCAATTCACTCATACAGGAAATCCAAATGTATCCTGTATATAATGAGCACATTGAAAACCCTAGAGTGGTTATTGTATTAAATGCTACTTCATTAATTGCAGAACAGTAAATAGGAAAACACACTTGTGATAATGATCAGGAGCTGGCATGTCCAGTGTTTCTGATCTCTCTTAAGCACCTAACTACTACATTTCAGAGTAGCATTAAGCTCCTTGCTAGACAACAATGCCCAGCACTTTAATTTACACATCTGATAGATTTCTATTCAAATTCACACAAACCCCTACATTGTTATATGACCCATCAGATGACTGACAGAGATAGAGTGACAGAGACAGAGAGAGAAAAGAGTTGTGTAATATTAAGGGCTCTATTTACTTCATCTAGAGTTTTATCACAGGTGTTTTCATATTTTTACAAAAATTTCTCATTTCCACTCTATTTATATGAGACAGGAGAACAGGGACACTGCAGAAGCACTGGGGAAGCAGCACTTGGCGGACACTTTAAAGATACAAGTACGTGAGGGAAGGGGAAGAGAAAGGCGCTTAAGCTGCTAGAAAAGAGTTGTGTAATATTAAGGGCTCTATTTACTTCATCTAGAGTTTTATCACAGGTGTTTTCATATTTTTACAAAAATTTCTAATTTCCACTCTATTTATATGAGACAGGAGAACAGGGACACTGCAGAAGCACTGAGGAAGCAGGACTTGGCGGACACTTTAAAGATGTTTACTAACCCGCCAATGCATTTGCACTTGGGGTGGAGTCTAGAATGGCGACTACGATGTCATCTGCTGTTTCCCCTTTTGGAACTCAGCGAATATGTGAGGAGTCACTAACAGCAGATGAGGAGGCAGCTCAGGTTTACTGTGGTGAGCCAATCATGGCTCCTCGCAATGAGCCAATCAAGGTGCTCTGAAAGCGAGCCAAATGCAGTCAATCACATCTGATGGCAAGTGACAGGAGGTCACATGTGGCGGTTGGCAGGGTTCAGAACTCAAAGGTGACGAAACCTGTACATGGTGCCTATGTCGCAGAGCGAGCATAGCGCGGAGCCGGATAAGCTGCTCAATGATAACATTGGGAAGGAAGTTAAGTATCCGGAAAACTCGAGTCGCAAAGAAATTCTGCAGCTTCTGGACAATGCAAAGAGTGGTTTCATGTGGTTGGGTGAGATGGGTCTGTTTATGTTCTATGGCACCGACACCCACTTATTACAGATTTTGGGATTGATCCAGACTGGAAGGAATGCCCGATGGCATAGCCAATGTGTGTCTACCTTCGCAGTTCTGGAGGGTATATCCATGTATTGCTTGAACCAGAGATGGAACAAAGGGGGATATGATAGCAGCTTCCACATATATCAAAGAGGGCAACAAGGTAGAGGAGGGGGGTATTTTTCGTAGGAACACAAGGTCATGTGTATAAACTGGATGGTGGTAGGTGTAGAGGAAGAGAGGACAGACTGGAAGGGCCATGTGGCTCTTATCTTTCGTTACTTTCTCTGAACCTGATTCAGACTTAAGGTTGTTTTACGTACGCAAGCATATATAAGTTGTGCACTACTAAGGATAATGCACTGACACTCTCCTCTCACATACATAATTAGCTAACTTAGGGTCATTTTTACACCTAAGAAGTTTTGGATTTACGCAACAGTTAGGTACGTAGTTTCGTGGTTTAGTTAGAAAGAGGCATAGTGCTACCTCGGGGAGTGTTTACTTAGAAGTGGGAGAAGGGAGGGATTTAGATTAGCCGGAGAGGGTGTTTGGAGGCTGGGAGAGGCATTGTCCATGCATAGTTTCCTTCTTAAGAACGTAAATACCTAACCCAGCCCACACTGTATATGTTACGGCTGCCGCCGCTACTTGCGAGCGGTCAGCTGTTTACTTACCTGGTAATGCGTCCCGCATCCCTGCTGCTGTCCTCTCTCCACGGCGCGGCCTCTCCAGGACTTCCCCCTCTGACGCCTCTCTTGGCAACGGCGTCCTGGTTACCACTGACACGCGGGCGCCGCTGCTACAGGCGCGCGTCCCACGTGTTAATGCTGCGTCTTTTGTTTACTGCTGCCAGATGACTCAGGGGGCCGGACGCTTTCTCACCAATCAGGATCCATCTATCTCTATTTAAGTCTCACTCCATCATAGCTCAGCGCCGGTTATAGCGCCTGTTTCAGCCTCTGTGACCTGCTAATCTTGCTTTTTGCCTAGTGCTTCTGCCTAGTGTTCTTTTGCTGCGTGTCCCACTTACCTGCCTTGTTCCTGCCCATCTTTGCCTGTTGTCCCATCCCTTCTTTCTCAGCCCCATTTGTACCTGCCTTTCCCCCATTACCTATACTTACCTGAGCATTTGTGTTTGTTATCTCTTTTTTGAGATACCCCTGAGTGTGTGTGTGTGTGTGTGTGTGTGTGTGTGAGTTAGCCCTAGTTAGTCTAGCTAGTCCCGTGTACCACTTTTGTCCTCAGTGCCTCGTTTTTCTGTTCATTGTTAGTCTGTTACCAGTGGGTCCCTTCCCACTGGTCCTGCCTCCCACTTATCCGTTGTTTTCCTGTCATCTCCCGGCTCACTGTTGGGTGTGCTTTCTTTCTGTTCTGACGTGTCCAAGTTCAACGAGGTGCGACCACATCTTCAGGGGGCGCTCTAGTCCATCCCCACCATCAGGGGCTCTGGTGAAAACCACCTGAAGGTAAGCCTCCGCACCACGGAAACTTGCTCGCCCACTACTTGTGGTTCTCCCGGGGATCACTCCGGTACTTACCAGGTAAACCCGGAGTATCCCACGATAGCTTCCCAGGACCACTCCGGTACTCTCCAGGTAAACCCGGAGTGTCCGAACGTTGAACATCCTAACAGTATAATTTAAATGCCTTCCTCCACCAACAATGCTTATTTGCTGTGTAGGGATGTCACACCCTATTGTATGGAGTTGCCTACAAGTTACGTACCATCAGAATTAAGAAGAGTAACATCTGCCATGTGCACGCGCAGTGCGTTCCAAAAGCCGGATTTACGCATTAGCTGGATCAGGCCCTTTGTTTCTATGAGGCGTATTTACGGCAGGCGGATGCGTAAGATCGGCATAACATTTGCCCGGCTCAGTTAGGGAAATCCATTCCTCAGGATCGGGCGTCCCTAACTGTTGCGTAGTTACGGCGAGGGGGTGTTTCTCACTGTAACTACACAACAATTAGGCAAGAAGGGGGGGAGAGGTAAGCTAATGAGGGCCGTTATGCTCCTGTGGCCGGCGTAATTACACACTGTTACGCCGGCTGAAGTTAGGGTAGGCTTCAGTCGGCGTAACAGTGTGTAATTACACGGCCACAGGGGGAGTGTCGGGGGGAGTGCATGTCGATACGCTGTGCGTTAGTACATCGGCGGAAGTTAGGATCAGGCCCTATGTTTCAGTGTTGCACATGCCCAGAACACATGCGTACACATTCGCAGCAATTCAGACTCAACCCTCTGCTGTGACCACTTTAGTTGAGAGGGAAGTTATGATGGAGGGTAGAGCGTGGAAGAAGGCAGTGTTCAGTAAGGGCATGTTCCAGCACATATGCCCAGCTTATGGCTAAACATTTGTACCAACCACAGAGCCTGCAAAGCTCATACAGGGCCACTGAGGTACAATTCTACAATAAAGGACAGCATTAATGATGAATGCAGCGTATGTACTTTTTACGTTCCTGTTTAGATCTTGTAGAAATGACAGATTTGTCCTGTTTCTGAGTCCTGTGGTTCCCTCTGCCTCACAATTCTCTGTAGGGATGGAGGGCAAAATGGTATTTATAAAATGTCATTACTCACTCTCTAATGTCTTCTGATGTCCCTGTCATACAACTTCTGTAGTGTATGACTGCTGGCAGCTGGGGGGTACAAGAGCCCGAGCAGTAATGTTCAGGCATAAGATGGGCTTTCACTAATCACCTGCAATTGCTATTTATTAAATATTTTAACTATATTATAAAAATGTGTTGTTGCCGTCCAGTTTTGTTATATTGATTGATAAAGTTGTAAAGCGCTACATAATCTTATGACGCTATAAAAAAAATCCCGCCATTTTGCTGCACATCTTTGTAACTAGTCCCAAAGTGAGATAGTAGAGAGAACAAGCTGGGAACAGCAGGCACAAGACAGCAGGGCCATAACTAGGGGTGTATGATAAGGCATAGTTGACAATAACTCCCAAAATTCGAACATTTCTCCCGCAATCCTAGACAGAAAATCTCCTGGATCTGTGCTTGAGGCAAGTGATTTTATGTACATCATGGCCTGACTTCATAGCATTAAATCCCGACCTATTCTTAGTAACTCTATGAACAGAAGTTTTGATTAGACAGGAGGCAAAGCTTCAGACCTGATTTGCTTAATTAATGTCCTCAAGCTGAGCCGGATTTAAAACTCATGGGGCCCTAGGCAAGATGCCGGTTTGGGGCCCCCAAGGGGGTCTGCATGTCAGAAATGAAATTTGTTGTCTGATAAGGCCACAAGTGTGACTAATAGTGTTCTATCCACAGCCACAGGCCCCTGGGGCTCACCAGGCCCTAGACGGGTGCCTAGGTTGCGATGTGAGTAATCCGGCCCTGCCCTCAAGCCACGCCTCTGTACTGCCATGTCTTTCTCCTGGAAAGATACAATGATACAACCACCAGCTGAATGGCGACTGTATCATCTGGAAATACAAAATTGTTATTGCTGTTTCCCCTTGCCCAATAGCCAGGGCCACCATCAGAGGGGGACAGCCGTGCCGCGAAGCTGGTGGAGCCCGCAAATACTTAACATGACTCTATTTGCTGTTTAGAGCTGTATACTAGGGGGCCAATTCTTTCCTGCGCATCGGCCCGTTGGTAATGCAGTTCCGCGGCACCCCCGGCCCCTTCTAACGTCACGGATAATGTCGCGTAGGGGCAGGGCACCGAGGATGTGCCCAAAATATCTGGAGGTGGCCCTGCCAATAGTTGCAGGCTGTGGCGGGTATGAGCTTAGGGTTAAGGCTTAAGGGGATGGTTAGGAATAGGCTGTGGGGCACAGAGGGTTTGGGTTAGGTTAGTGGGCAGTTAGAGTCACATCACCGCTGCTTTCTACAAATTAGACTGCTGGCAATTGTCGGCAGTCTACATTCAGTGGCTGTATGATGGTCTGACCATGGTACCGGCAAACCACGTCCATCATAAGGACGGTCGAGGGGCTGTATTAAGAGATCCCTTTTTGAGGGAAGTTCCCCTCAAGCTGAGCCGGATTTAAAACTCATGGGGCCCTAGGCAAGATGCCGGTTTGGGGCCCCCAAGGAGGTCTGCATGTCAAAAATGAAATTTGTTGTCTGATAAGGCCACAAGTGTGACTAACAGTGTTGGATCCACAGCCACAGGCCCCTGGGGCTCTCCAGGCCCTAGACGGGTGCCTAGGTTGCCTTGTGAATAATCCGGCCCTGCCCTCAAGCCACGGCTCTGTACTGCCATGTATTTCTGCTGGAAAGATAAAATGACACAACCACCAGCTGAATGGCGACTGTATCATCTGGAAATACAAAATTGTTATTGCTGTTTCCCCGTGCTCAATAGCCAGGGCCACCATCAGAGGGGGACAGCCGGGCCGCGAAGCTGGTGGAGCCCGCAAATACTTAACATGACTCTATTTGCTGTTTAGAGCTGTATACTAGGGGGCCAATTCTTTCCTGCGCATCGGCCCGCTGGCAATGAAGCTCCGCGGCACCCCCCGCCACCTTGTGACGTCACGGATAATGTTGCGTAGGGGCGGGGCACCAAGGATGTGCCCAAAATATCTGGAGGTGGCCCTGCCAATAGTTGCAGGCTGTGGCAGGTATGAGCTTAGGGTTAAGGCTTAAGGGGATAGTTAGGAATAGGCTGTGGGGCACGGAGGGTTTGGGTTAGGTTAGTGGGCAGTTAGAATCACATCACCGCTGCTTTCTACAAATTAGACTGCTGGCAATTGTCGGCAGTCTACATTCAGCGGCTGTATGATGGTCTGACCATGGTACCGGCAAACCACGTCCATCATAAGGACGGTCGATGGGCTGTATTAAGAGATCCCTTTTTGAGGGAAGTTCCGTGCGTATTTTTAGGATCGTATCAACTGCGCATGCTTACTAACTTTATGTACATAGTTTACGTTGACTATACGCACGGAAGTGCCTAACGGGCGTATTTGTGAATCGCACTTGGGGACATACGCATGGAAATCAGACGTATGGGAAAATTTACATAAAAGTGGGTGGGGGGAGGCATTTAAATGAATGCATGGAGGCGCGGTTATCAAGAATCGTACGGACGGCGCACATATACGCACATAAGTACACACGGAAAGAACAGAGTGGTCTATGGACTCGTAAGTCACCGACCACACATCCGGGAGAGGGGAGTGTCAGGGTTGTTGGTGGGTGTTTCCTTGCTCCGGCTGTGCGTATAATTGCGTACCTTTAAATAAAACGGTTCTCTGAATACGCCCCGATCAGGGCTTTTTTTTACCTGTGGCTGAGAATATGACCATAATCAGGTATTTTTCCTTGCTTTTAACTGGAAAATACACCATTAATATTAATATGCACCACTCAGAGCCGTCCAGAGTGCGAGAGAGAAGGGAAGAGAGACGGAATGAAGGAAGAGAGGAAAGAGAAAAATGTGTGTGAGTAAATGAGAAACAGCAGCAGTTTGTTTTTCAGCTGAATATCCCTAGCAATGCAGCACAGGAAGTTCATAGAATGGTGTTTCCAGTTACTTGCTCCTAGGGGATACCATAAAATGGATAGGTAAAGTTATTTTCTAGTCAGGCCAAAAGAGCGCCTCAGATAGACCACAATTATTGCTGAACATAGGGAAACACTTTAGTTTAGTAGTGCAAGATTTCAACTAAACATGTTTTCTCTCTTCAGGTATGATTACACATGTCATTAATAAATCCCACAGATACATCCTCCTATAGTTATTCTTCCTTGTTTTAATGTTCTATGCACGCTCTGCCTTAATTTGGTAGCACTGACAATAAAATGTTATAGTGCTGTTTTTCTTGCAGTTGTCAGAGTTCCGTGCATAGTTTTACGCTGAATGTTGCATGTCGAGAATTTATTAAACCCAGCAGATTTGTAACAGTTTTCCTCAGTTGATTGACAGTTTACTGCACTCCGTGATGTAATGTCATGCTAGGATTCATTGCTGCTACTGGCTTTCCCTGCACTGCAGATTTATGCCGTTGGTTAGATGTTACTGGAATCAATTGTCTGGATTCACCTACGTTGTTTTAAGAAATGAGCTACTACGCATGCATAGTGGCTTATTTACTGTCTACGTACCATTTCTGTACGTAGATTGTGTATGTGCAGTTTAAAGGCCGCACTTACGCAATTTATATGTAGAGAAATGGTATGTAGATAGTGTAAATAAGCCACTACGCATGCGTAGTAGCTCAATTCTTAAAACAACGTACGTAAGATGAAAACTACGTAACTGTGAATCCCGACCAATAATCGGAGATGTTAGTTTTAGAAACATGTGACGGCAGATAGGAGCCACATGGTCCATTCAGTCTGCATTGATGTTGTTTTTTTTATTATTATATCATATTGACCCTAGACTCTATTTGACTAGTTTAAGATTTAGGATATTACCTTTTTTGGTCACATACATTGGTGGCTAAACACAGTGGACTGGATCGTGATTTAAGAACAGCAGGATACTTACACATGACCAATGCGTAAATACTAGGTCCGTTCCCACTGCATATTGTGACATGAGAAACACTGCACATGCTAAGGACACATGAGAAACACTGCACATGCTCAGGACATGAGAAACACTACACATGCTCAGGACATGAGAAACACTGCACATGCTCAGGACATGAGAAACACTACACATGCTCAGGACA
>WWET01000473.1:375484-387086 GCA_011038615.1 Limnodynastes dumerilii | reverse complement strand
CCGCCGATACGCTGTGCTTTAGTAAGCACAGCGCATCGGCGCAGGTCTGGATCAGGCCCTATGTGTGTATTTGATAGAAGTAATTACCGGTAGGACCACCATTAGAGGAAGACTGCCATGGAGTCCTGGGCCCAGAGAGAAAGGGTGGACCCACTGATACTCTTCAGCAGCAGGTATTGGTGGTAGGAGACAGATGAGTTGCTGTCACCAGTCTCCTGCCACCAATATCTGCACATCAGTCGGCCAAAGCACAGGGAGGACTTCTTAAAAACAGGTCTTTCCTGTGCATCGGCCCGCTGTGAATAGTTCCTGCAGGTCGGGTGTGGGTCTACACTTACAACGGCCTTTATTCTAAAGGGTTATTTTATACCAGCTAGTTGCAAACTGGCTGTGAAATTGATTGCTTCTGCCTTGCTCAGGAGAAGCAATCGATCCTCCCAAGAACGAAGATGCGGTGGCAAATAGTGAGTTTTAATATAACTCCAATCCATATCTTAATCCTTACCCTAACCATCGCCTTTCATTACCCTAACCTTCTCCTCCCCACATCCTGACCCTAAGACTCCCTTCCCCGCAGCCTAACCCTAAGACTCCCCTCCCCGCAGCCTAACCCTAAGACTCCCTTCTCCGCAGCCTAACCCTAAGACTCCCCTCCCCGCAGCCTGACCCTAAGACTCCCTTCTCTGCAGCCTAACCCTAAGACTCCCCTCCCCGCAGTTTAACCTTAAGACTCCTTCGCCACAGCCTGACCCTAAGACTCCCCTCCCCGCAGCCTGACCCTCCTCATAGACTTCCCTGTAATACTCACCTCAATGTGGCGGCTTGGCGGCAGTGCGAGTAAGTATGGGTGGGTAACTATGCCGAAATAAGCTTCAGCTGTCTGCATTTCAAAAATGCACGTTTCGTTCCACAGACTGCATCCCCTGCAGGTCCGCGGTGCCCCACCTACAGTTGAACTCAGATGAAGCCTTCTCAAAATCAAGCCATAGATGGTGGGAGGTTACAGATATAGGACAGTGGCAGGATTCCTGGTCTCTGAGTTCCATCATATAACACTGAAGGAGGGCAACCTATTATTTTTGCACCTAGGGCTCTCCTGAAACCTAAATCTGTCCTTCTCCTGGGTACACTGTTAAAACATTTAACGTTCTGATGCTTCTGAAACCACTAAACAAGACTTTATATACTTATAAGTTTGAAGCTGAAATCAACTCCTATTCATCAGGGCATCAAAGTGGGTATTTCAATCCCCCAATCCTTCCCCATGGGAGTTCTACTCATAGGTCCTGTAAAATGAAAGGACATAATTCACTAGCAAAAGGAGCATTACTTACCTGTGTGTCACATGTAAAACTCTAAAGAAATACCTCAGTAATTCAGACTTGTAAAATTAACAACACTTTGTAGCTCCCTTTAATAGATGTTTCCCTGCCCCTGCTATGGTGAGATGTTCAGAACACATCATTAAAAATTAGCTCATTGTTTTTACTCTATAAACAGTATGCAACAAAATAGATGTCTGTGTACGTAAAGAGTAATGAAAGCAAACAATAAATGTGGTATTAAATTAGACTTTTCTTAGGCATTGAGAAAGATTCGTGTTTTGACTAGAAGGGCAATGATGTTAGTGGGGTTGATGAGCTGTCATGGAGTAATGTTGTAGGCCAAAAACACTTTTGCTGGCATGAAGGATTAATCAGGTTTAGGAGTTCCAAGATGGATGATCTGACCACCTAAGAAGATCCTAGCCCTTAATAATCTAGCCTTTATTTTATTGGTTTATCCCCCATACTCAGGCTATGCCATACTATCTAAAAGTACAAAAAGAGAACTAGGCTGGGTTAATCCAGTTTAATTCCAGTTAATCTAATAATTGCTACAGTGTAATGCTGTGTATCTTGTGTTGAATATATATTACTGTGAATGTTGTGATATATCTGATTATTAGAAACTATTTTAGTTATGTTTTTTTTTTGTTGTTTATTTTTTATTGGTGTTACATTTGGGGTTTATTAGTGACGTGTCAACCAAAATACATAAAAAAAGCAAATATAAATGCACATGTATATAAAATTCTAGAATGATGTTTACAAATAACAATGCTTCTCATACTCCCTAATCTGGGGGTGCCCTGCTAAGGATGGATTGGGAGACTCAAGAGGGCTACACATTTGTCCAATCCTCTTCAGATCCAACTCCAAACCAGCCTGTTTACTCAATCTTACAGCAGACCAAGGTCATCACAGATACAACACCCAATTGATGCTACACACTTGTCCAAGTTTACAGCAGACACCCAACCTACATCTGGTAAAAAGTTCTGCTCTGATGATCAACTCACCGTACACACTCTTACAATCTCTGCTAAACCGCCCTCAAAGACAGTGCTGCAAAACATCAGAATCCGGTGGATAAATAATTTTGATAACAAACCATAGTACAGAGGTACTATGGTTGCTATTCTCCAGCACCACAATATTTTCATTTTTTGTGACTTATGGGGCACATGATTATGCCACAAGTAATGCACCAGTTTATATGGCCATGTCACAAAGAATAGTGTCCCCACGATTTTCTCTGCTCTCTGACAAACTCTATTGTTGGGGGAGTCCATTCCCTTGGCTTCCCTCTTTTAACATCCTGCTCCATGCAAAGGCTATGAATACTTACTGTAGGAGCAATGGTGGGGCACAGAATATATGGGCAACAATTGGCTTCACCAGCAAAATGGCGTAATTCTTTGCAACTGGAACCATTGAAAGGCCAGACTCTACAGAGCACAAACAACAACTACTATCATACTGTAGTTGCCGACTCTCCCAGAATGACTCTTAAAATTGGGGCATTGCTTCCTGAATCACAAGAGAGCTGGCAAATCTCCCATGTTCAGGTCATAGGTCAAATTACACCCCTCAGCCTATCAATGCTGCCATCTAAAGCCTTACTAACGATGGGCAGGACTTGATGACATTATTTATATCATAAAGCACCACCCATCCTTAGCATTGATAGGAAGGGGACGGAACTTCTTTAAGACCGCATATACGCAATCTACGTAACGAAAAGATACGTAAATGACGTTAAAAAAATGACTACGCATGCGCAGTATCAAATTTTGGTAAACACCGGATGTATATGCAATACGTCCGGTGGTCTAAATATGGGCTGGCGTTAGGATAAGTATTGCAGCGGTCTCCCCCATATACCCCCCTTTTCCTCCCCTAATAGCTGTTATTAGGGGGAGGAAAAGGAAGGTATATATCAGGAGACCACTGGAATACCACTGAACACTAAAAAAAAATAAAAATAAAAATATTTTGTTTATTTTTTTAATTAAATAAATCATAAACACTGTTATAAATAAAAAAATTAAAACGTAGCTGTCCCGGCGTTGCATCTGCCTCGGAGTCCTATGCATGTGCAGTAGCTGTCTTTTGGGACTTAATATAAATATAAAGTTCTAAAAGGCCCAAAAATCATCGCGGGGCTTTGCCGGAGAGGTAAGTAGTAGTAAATATAACTAAGACGGATGGCTCGCTGCGAGGTGCAGTGAGCCTTGCTTTGTTTATTAGCGCTTGGAGAAATTGGGGTAGATCCAGAACTCCGCTTGCAATCCGTTTACTAGCCTAGCGTATTTACGCGAGCGCACCTTCTATACATTCCCCTTGTCACACCCCTTGAATGTACGTATTTTGTCCGAGTTCCGCATTCCAAACCCTACCTTAACTTTTGCCGACGTAACCGATGTCATCCGCACATGTACGGATGTGCAACACGTATTTACGCAGCTAAGCACGCCCATACTGTACACTTTAAATACAAACCCCCGCCCACATAGCGTATTTCAAACGGATTTTTGACTCACATAAAATTGGCACGCCCACACATACGGATTTACGCGACAAATACGTGAATTGCCCATATGTTCACATTTACGCTACGTTACAGAGCGTATTTTCTATGGTGCGCATGCGCAGTACTTACCAAAATGCGATTTTACGTGTCCGCCATGCGTAAATTCGCTCACAAGCGTTGTTCTGGAACTGCCCCATTGTTAGTAAATGGAGCCCAAAAACACTTGAGTCAGTTCTTGGCAGTGAACGTACACAATATTAACCTAATTACCATAATAAGCCATATTTGTCTCCTGCTCCACTGTCCACCATTTTGTTTGCAGTTTGTCATTATTTACAGAAGTAACAACGCCTCCATTTTTACCTGCACTTTTTAGCGGTGATTTGAATGAAAAATAGTTGGTCAGAAAACAATTCCTATCAACCTATCCGTGGCGCCTAAAACAGTATCCTTTTATATACTGTACAGCTAAAATACAGCACTATAGAGAGTTATCCATATTACACATTATTCTGATGCGGTATCTTGGAAGGTGAGTAATATATAGTGTAAGGAGAAGATTAGCTATAGGGGTAATGTATCCTCTTTGAAGTAATAGATACTAGGAAAACAACATAACATTGCAAACTATTTTATAAATAGCACAACACTTACATGACGGAACATGTTGCAAATCAGGCTTGAGAAGTTAGTAAACTGTGTTTTCCTTATCTACTGTACAAATGGATGTAATCAGGCAGTAGCAATTTACTATATATGAAACAGAAAATCAGATTAGAGGGATTATCTTTTATCCATGTTAGCATACAAAAAAAAAGGCCCATAGCAAGGAGGCGGGGCTTGAGTCTGAATGGGTGGGACTGGGTGGAGCCATGCTGTATGGCATGCGGGTCTGTGGAAAAGAAGCTGTCAGAGGTTGACAGCTTAAAATAGTGCTCAGCCCTCATACATGGTTGTGCCGAGCGCTATTTTAAGCTGTCAAGCTCTGACAGCTTGCTTACTGTGCAGGCAGAATAGTTGCCATGGCCTCTCTCTTCTCCAGACCTCGTAGCAGCCATACCCCTTGCAGCCCCTATAGATACACGCCTGCATCTGGCTAGCAGCTGCAGTGCTGTCGGGACTTTGGGCCAGATTTGTTTGCGGAAGTCGAATGCTTTTGTTCACAGCACATGCAGTTCTGTACACTAGGAGATCCATCTGACAGGGTATCACTTCAGATCCGCATGTCTAATCCCCACAAGGGGGGCGCGGGGATAGGCACGCAAATGATGGAGTGTGGGCGGCGGTGCACAGATCTGCGTTTGCAAATCCGTGCAGAGAACTATGTACGTGTCCAGAGCTCCATACATGAGAGGGGAGTGACAGGAGCGTTCACATACAGACTTAAAGACCCCCTGCAGGGAGGTCTGAAGCAGGCCCTTGGTGCAGAAAAAAAGAAACCTGAAGAACCGGCCAATGCTGTAGAAAAACGTTTATCGTGGACCCCAGGACATGGTTTGACGTTCCTGTCTGTAGGATTATCACCATTGCTGAATGGAATGTAAAAATCCAGACTTACTAGAATCTTTTGTCTTTCTGTGACTAAATCTGAGATTTTGTTGTTTCTATAGCTTCCATCTCAAGACGAGAGGATATTTAAATGATACAGTCTAGCCCTGCCCGATGCATGGCACCCTATCCACAATCCGTCCCCATGAGGGTGGATCTAAAAACCGAGGGTAGCAGGAACCGACGATCCATGGCAAAATTCTGCAGTGATGCACAACACTGTCACTGTTATACAATACATTGGCTGGATCCAGACTTAAGTAAGTGCTTGAAATGAGTTACCCCTGGGCTAAACCATGGTGATTCCGGGGGGAGTCATATTTAATCTGTTGCAAACAGTATTAGAGTTGAGAGGTGATGTTTCCTATCCCAAGTCTAAATAACAGTGTGATAGTAAAGCTGGTCAGTATCTGTGTGCAGTAAGCAATTCAAAGATATATCCCTGCATGCAAAGAATACAATTACCTTCTCTCCCCCTGCAATCAACATTGTTTAGCCCAGGAGTAACTAATTTCAAGCCCACTGTGTTTAATATATGCATAACTTAAAATATAGTACCTGTAATAAACAAATGCATAAAATATTGGTTGTGTTTTCTTAGATGTCATGTGATGGACACATCAGAGCCGCTGCATGAGAAGAACACAAAAGATCCTCTCAGCAAGAGACCTTTAATGCCGATGGGTTGTAACATGTCTGGGACAATAGTGGTCCATTATCTTTCCACAATACACTTCAATTTAGTTCAAAAGACATGTTTACTGTTCTCATCAGAAGAAAAAAGAAAAACAATGTTACTTTGGTCTCACGGGAACCAATGTTTAAAAACACCTGTGACCAAAAACACCTCCTGTTGCATTACTCCCTTGCCTGGTAAATGGAGGGTATTAAAATATGTTATCTAGTAAAATACACATAGGGCGTTATTTACAAACAAAGGACCACTTCCAGACCATGGTATGACAACTGAATTCCACAAACTGCTTGTGGAATTTGGCTGAATATCTGAACAATCGGCACAAAAGACTTAAGGCAGCATAAGAGAGGGAAAAGACAGGGAAATCCCCTCCCATCTTCCATGAAGCCTCTGTGCGTGTGGTAAAAACACAGAGGTCTGGATCCGATCCAAAGTGCATTTGAACAATTGAACAATTAAATAAAAATATCAATAAATCAGAAGAGCCCAGCATTGCTCAGGTTTAAATCTTCAAGTTATTAACTCAGTGAGTTGGATGTAACTGTCAACTTATTTAAAATAATTAGCAGCATGACAATATGAACAATTTTTGTTGTAACAACATTCAAAATAAGCTCTGCCCTCTTCTGGCCAAACTACACCCACAACTGACCTTATTGGTTTAAACCACCCCTTTTGTGGTCCTCAGTTTCTCCTAAATCGTGATGTGATGTCATCCAAATCCATCTATCTATATTTGTGTGGGTGTGTATATATATATATATATATATACACAGAATATATACACACATCAGGTAGAATATTAGCCAAGCATCCTGAGAAAGTCCCATGGTAAATCCTGGACGAAACGCGTAGGAGAACCACTGTTTGCCTGAGCTGTGTGTTGTTACCCTGAGATTTTACTCAGATAAGCTTTTTTAAATTTGATTATATGTACGCATATTTTATATTATTACTGGCAATTTTTTTGTGTAAAAATTACTGCACTATATTGCCTTTTATGCTTTTATCTCCTATTCACTACCCTGGATGAGTTTCCTGCCATATAAAGGTTCCAGAGCCACGTGGAAAGATACCATTACGGGCAATATGATATTGGACATCTGGTACGCATTTATTTTACTTCTGGCTTACACCATATGAAGCACGTGCACTTTATATATATATATGAATTTTTGTACCATTGGCTGTACTGCACTTCTTCACTATCCTAATTCCGGGGGAACTACCGGACACCCTACGAGGAAGGCAGCCCCTGAACAATCAGGACTAATTTATTTATATATTTCATTTTTGTTGCATCAATTATTTCTATTTGTTTTTGGGTTCAGAGCGCTATTGTTTGTACATCTTTTTTTGACAGGTAATAAAGTGTGCGGTGGTGCCTATACTGGATATGTGGACCCAATGAACAGTGAAGATTATGTATGGCACTCGCCATCTTAACAAAAGTTTACAGACTGAGTCTTATTCGATCCGATTCAATATATATATAGAATGTTACCGCTCTGTGAAATGCTAACTGCCAAATCCACCCAGTGGAAGGCCCAGAACAGGCTCCCAGCTTCAAAGTTTTGTTCAGCATACACCAACAGGAGGGCTTAACTAGAGATGAGCAGTTTGGATTCCATGAAATCCGACACATTCAAACTTTGGGGTCCCGAGTTGAACCGAGTCATGCCTGGGTTCCTCCCACCAAATTCGTATCTGTAATCGAGGCAAAACACCATTTTCACAAAAAATTCAGATCTTTCGAGTCTTGTATTTCCTGCTTCCTGCCTCTGACAGGAAGTATCACATGACTGTGATCAGCCAATCACAGAGGGCTGAACATGGAGACAGGCTTGTGGAGACTCTTTTTGAGCTGAGTGGAAAAACTGAACAGAATGCCTGGGATGAGTGATATCAGGGGTGCAACTAGAGTGGGTCCAAGGGGGCAACCATTCCCCCCTGCACTCACCTTTAATCCAATCCACCCTATCAGCAGATCCCATGCATCCCTGCTGAATAAACAGTCCTCACATGCCATTGCTGGAGCTACACACATGGTAATTGTTACAGTCGGCCAGAGGGATTCTCACCAGGGGCCCGGAGTCTATGTCAGACACCAGGTGTTCACTAGAGCCTCTAGTGGTGAGGATAGTCTGGGCTGCTGGGCTGACACAACTAGAGTGGGTGCAAGGGGTACAGTTGCTATGGGGCAACCATTCCCCCCTGCACTCACCTTTAATCCAATCCACCCTATCAGCAGCTCCCCTGCAGCCCTGCTGAATAAACAGTCCTCACATGTCATTGCTGGAGCTACACACATGGTAATAAAGATCACAGCTACACTATTAGGGACCCAGTGGCTCACCCATGGGGAAATTCTGGTAACCTAGAAATACCCCCAAAATAATTATTTGATTAAAAAAAAAGAAAGAAAGGAAATTTTAATTGAAAAGGGGCGTGGCTTTGTGGGTGTCATGAAAAGGGGTGTGGCTTCATTGGCTTGTTGGCTAGACAAATATAGAAGAGAAATCCCACCACAGGGCAGTTACCATAACAAGGGAGCAAGTTTCCCCAAACGTTTTACATGAAGTGACTGTGTGAGGGGTCCATGTATCCATCAGTGTCACACACAGACAGTAGTCATGCACATAGGCAAGGGTGATTAACCAATAGGGTGACAAGGCTGCAGCCACTATTCTGCCACTCATACAAGTACTAAGAGCCATTAACCCTTAGGGCCAGATTAACTAAGCTGCAGGTATGGAAAAGTGGCGCTGTTGCCTATAGAAACCAATCAGATTCTAGTTTTCACTTTCCTTTTACATACTAGAGAATTTAATTTTACAGATAGAACTTTATAGTCTGTTACTGGTTAATGGCAGTGTTGCTGGTGCTTTTCCTTTGTTTCTGTGTGTATAATGATTGGGAGCTTGTCTGGGAGCAGCAGCTGAGAGGGGGAGTTGTTGCACAAAAGCTATATTGGAGGCTTTAAGGGGTGTCTCCTGAGGTAAATTAACTCTCAATTTAAAAACATAAATTGGGACTCTCATTGTTAGTGTTAGCGGACCTTATTCAGACTTCCGTCGGTGATCGGGCCGCAAATATACGCATCTAAATGGCAGGTCGGAGCAGGTTACACCCACCAGAAAAAACAGTCACTCCCCTTGCTTCCTCCGGCCGGACCTAAACTTAGACGAGCATTGACTTGCCCTATCTGGCTGCAGTAACTTATGTGTCTTAGTTGCGGATATTTGCGGCCCTAACTCTGTAAGCGCGCCCACTTTTCCTCATCTCAGTGCCTCCCCCCGCCCATTTCTATGCAAATCCTTCGGTCCGTATATTTCCGCCACACTTAGGGTCGCATTTGTCTCCGCCCGATTCACATGTCCGTCCCTTAGCCATTTATGACCAGATCTTTGAATACGGCCCAGCATCACCATATGCAGAAAACCCTTGACAGTGGCTGGTGGCTAATCATATATTTGCAAATATGTGTAAAGGAACATTTCTGTGTTTTATTTTACAGATAGAATGGTATAGTCTGTTGCTGGTTAATGGCAGTATTCCTGGACATTCTTTATCCTGTGTGTATATGGTACAGATAGAATGGTATAGTCTGTTACTGGGTAATGGCAGTGTTGCTGGGGCATTTTCCTTTCCTGTGTGTATGTTACAGATAGAATGGTATAGTGTTGCTGGGGCATTATCTTTCCTGTGTTTCTGTTACTAGCAGATTACCCCCGGCCTTTCATGCACCTGTTTGCATTTACCTATAAATTGATCTAAGCAACTTTAATTTTGTGTGTATACATACTAGAGAATGTCAGCTAAAATCTGATTGGTTGCTATGGGCAACATCTCCACTTTTGCAAACCCGCAGCTTAGGAAATCTGGCCCTTAGTCTGCTAAAAAGTACTAGGAATATACTGGTGAATATTCCTCACCCTGCAGCAAGTCCTGTTCACACTTTGTCCTCTTTATTTATACAAATATTTATATATATATATATATATATATATATATATATATATATATATATATATATACTGTGGAAGGGACCATAGATATTCTCCTTTCATATGTTTCTATAACAATAGAGAATACATTTGACAAATGTCACAAAGTTAGGAGTGGGACAATATATGTTAGCATGTACCAACCAACCTCAATCTTGTGAGCTGTGGGGTGGTTTATTTTGACTACGAATGACTGGAAATTAATGTTATTTATATTAGTAATGCTTTAGGAGCAAAAATACATAAATATTACTTGATTTTAGCATTTTTTTTTAGCAATTTAAAATAAAATACAGATCCAAAACCAAAACATTTTTTTTTTTTTGACAAAACTAAAACCAAAACACGATGAAGATTTCGTAACAAAACCAAAACATGGGGGTCGGGGCTCATCTCTAGTCTTAACAGAACCCTAACCCCCCTAAAACCTGGCCAAGATCCATCTAGACCACCGTCCATTTGTTTCATCTTAATCTGTGCAGGGGTGTCCGAATGCAAACGGTCCAGTGATTTTTATAAGTAAGCTATAATAAGTAGAAGTGCCCGGTGTTGCCTGTGTTTAAATCTTCAAGTTAATCAGTTTTTAGGAGTTGGATGTAACGGTCAACATTCTAAATATAATCAGGAGCTTGACAAACTCTTTCTGTCCAAATTCTGCTCACTACTAAACCGTGTTTGTTAAAACCCCACCCTCTTTTCTGTAAGCCCTGCTTCTTTAGTGGCCTGCAAATCGGGACAGTCCCTCCTAAATCGACATGTGATGTCATCCAAATCCATCCAGTGGAGGGTCTCCTACAGAATGTGTGTGTGTAAATGTGTGTGTGTATGTGTCTACAGTGTCTGTGTACATATATGTGTGTGTATATGGAATGTTACCGCTCTGTGAACTCCTAACTGCCAAACCATCTAGTGGAAAAACCCAGAAAAAAGCACTGCTCGACATTTACTTATACTAGTGAATTTCAATACTAGTGAATTTCACTCATTCTTTACAATTTTAGCCCAATTGTTGGGCATAGCGCTGTGGTCTTTTTCTTCTTTTTGAAAAACCCAGAAAAGACTCCACACGTCAAAGTTTTGTCTAACCTAAATTATTGGGAGGCCCTACCGGGACCCAGGGCCGGCAGAACCCGGTAAGCAGGGTAAGTTCGGAAGGGGGGCTTCAAGCCAGAGAGGCGCTCCCCTCCGCTACTATCCCCCACTGCCATAGGCGTCGGATGGGGCGCTATGGATTCTGGCAGGCAGCTCATACAGGTGGTTCCTGTATGAGCTGCCGTGGCAGTTACATAGAGCGGCTGATGCCAGCTGCTCTGTGTAACTGCCTCAGATGCTCATACAAGAACTTCCCGTATGAGCTGCCTGTCAGAGGAGGAGAGCGCCATGGAGGAAGACTCCAGGTAAGTAAAAAAAAACATGTTGGGGGCTTGTGTCACATTATGGGAATACAGGGGGGCTGTTGGCACTTGATGGGAATACTGGGGGGAGCTGCAGGAAC
>WWET01000473.1:350698-364915 GCA_011038615.1 Limnodynastes dumerilii | reverse complement strand
ATAGATAGATAGATAGATAGATAGATAGATAGATAGATAGATAGATAGATAGATAGATAGATTGATTTCTGAAAGTACCAAATTCATAGACCAGGAAAGTTACTCAGAGGCAGGGTCCAGAAATAAGATCTTGGGTCCGTATTCACAGATGTGTGTGTATAAAGTACGCAAATATACGCACGCACGTGGCAAGGAAACACCCTCACACTCTCCTCACACGGACGGGTTTTCGGTGACTTACGCGTCCATAGGGCAAACTTTCGTCTGCGTGTGTAGTTACGTGCGTATTTTCCTTCCGTACGTGTGTACATGAAAAACCGCGCCTATGTTAGTCCATTTAAATGCCTCCCCCACCGACTTTCACTAAACTACGCACATACAGAATTCAACCACGCCCCTCCATACGTATGACACTAAGTCCGATTTATAAATCTGGGCGTATTGGACTTCTGTGCCTAATTCCTACGTAGATTGCGTAAAAAGGTTACTACGCATGCGCAGTTCAACCGTACCTAAAAATATACATCGGATCTGTGAATCCCGGCCCTTAATGTCAAGACTAGCAGATGATAACAAATGAAGTCAGAATACAGGACAAGTCAAAACAAGCAGAAATCAAACATAGTACACAGTCCAAGATACAGGTCACAGTCACACACAGAAAATCAACATCAAGACAGAGAAACTTTAAACAGACTGATATCTCCAGCACAGGTGAGCCAGAGAAGCAGCTCTATAAAGACTGAGGACTGTATTCAAACTTAGGAAAGCTTTAAGGTGCGGATAAGCGTGTATCTATAAGCATGTATATATAAACATGTATTCGCACCTATCTTAAAGCTCCCTCCCCCACCACCTTCCCCTTTTCTTAAGAATCTAAGGTACTTAAGAATACCCCAGGGCTTCCCTAACTTCCTGTTCATATTCTCCTTCCCTCTACCTTGCCAACGCCGGCTTCTTACCTCTTCTTAAATCAGCCCAGAGGCCTGCGTGGCATGCCCCTTTACACTCCTAAAGTACGTGCGGTCTTTAAAGACTTAAATGGAGCATTGATTGTGTAAATTACCTACTACGTATACTAAGTAGCTCATTTCTGAAAAGACCCTATTTAAGAAGCAGTTGTTTCTTTAGTGTGAATATGGTCCTGAGTCACCAATCAGCAGAGGTATTCTGTACATACTCAGAGAAGTTCTAAGAACAGCTTATATTATTATTATTAGTAGTAGTAGTAGTAGTAATTATTATTATTAGTAGTAGTATTAGTATTATTATTATTATTGAACCAGATCCAGAGATAATACTATCAGCTGTGTACTTCCTTCGCACATAAAGAATATAGGATCACAATTTCCATACATATGGATATGATCTAATGTCTGAATCTGGCCCATTATTGTTATTACTACTACCACTACTACTACTACTACTAATAATAATAATGATAATAATAATAATGGGCCTGATCAGGGCCGGATTAACCATGGGGTGATCGGGGCGGTCGTCCTGGGCCCCCACACACAAAGGGCCCCCACAATTTGCAATGATGAGGATGGATGTCAGTGATTGACATCCTCCTCTTAAGCACAGTGTATCACAGCCACTGTCTTAAGAGGAGGATGTCAATCGAGACCCATCTTCCTTGACGCTCCGGACCTGAGGTGAAGGATTGCGCCGGGAAATCGTGGGGATCAAAGCCATCAAAGCCGCTGCAAGCAGCAATCACATCACAACACAGCAGAACGGAGAATTCGTATCTATACAGAAACAACACTACCGAGAGCAAGGATTCACAGAAGCACCTTACGGAGAAATCATCTGCAGCATCAGACATCGGAACGGTGAGTGCACATTTGAACTGTGTAAACACCGCTGTCCTGATCAATACTGTATACAGACTGCATTGTGATATCATCGAGTATCAAGTAAATACAGACTTTGGAGTTAAAAAGAGCAACTAAAAACTTGTTTCACACGGCAATATTTATCTGATCTCTTTGCTCCTAATCACCAAAGAAAAGAACTACATATCAGACACCGCTGAAGGGGGAAAAAATACCTCTTTAAGACTCTCATTGTGATACAGATATTTTTTGCTTATTGAATGGTATTTAGACGTTTTAAACAGATAAGCGCAGCAAGGTATTAGTGGGCTTTGACCTACTACAATTGTATATAATTACCATATGTACCTGTTTTGAGGGGCAGTACTTCGTTTCCCCTTGCATTTATTGCAGCTGTCTGCTAACCCATTTTTTCTGATACTGAGCGCTGGGAATAGTGTGAAGTCAGAATACGGCTACACAACATACTACTACCACACATTAATATGTATCTATATAGAAATATCTAGATATATATATTTTTTTAAATGTCAACACATGCGTATATATGTATATATAGTGCAGACAACATTAATTATACACACACACACACACACACACACATGTGTTGACACCTCTTTATGTATATCTAGATATAGTTATATAGATACTTATTTGTGTGTGTATATATGAAGGCATATCAGTCACAATTTTGTGTCCTCTGCCAGGCTTCTGGAGGAAGGATGAAAAGGAAGAAGAAAAATGAAGAAAGGTGAGAAGCAGAAAAGAGGTAAGTGCCCTGTGTGTGTGTGATATATTCATATATTCAAAAAAGCAGCACATCTAATATATATAGGCCCATCATTGGACAAACAGAATTAAGGGGCCAATAAGGCTGACTGGACACAAATAAAGAGGGGGCCAATAAGGTTGCCTGGACACCGAAGGAGGGGGAATTAATGCTAAATAAACACAGAAAGAGAAACAATAAAGATGGGTGGACACACATCAAGAGGTGGCAATAAGATTGGCTGGATACAAAGCGGGGGTAATAAGACTGGTTGGACACAGAAGAAAGGGGCAATAAGGCTGGTTGGAAACACAGAAGGAGGGGGTATAAGGCTGACTGGACACAGAAGGAGGGGCAATAAAGCTGGTTGGACAAACAGGAGTGAAAAATATGGCTGGCTGGACACAGACGGATGGGTCAATAAGGCTGACTGGATACACATAAAAAGGCTGACTGGACACAGAAGATTGGGCAATATGACCGCTGATCCATACAAGTGTGGGAGCCCCCTCCCACACTGTACACTTTGTATGCTTCCCGTTTCTTTTTCCATTTCTTTTTCCGTATGAAGGCTGCTACTCTAGGGTTTCTATTGTAACCCCTGCGTAACATCTGGAGGGCGCATGCTGGGTGGGCAAACAGGAGGGAAAAATAAGGCTGGCTGGACACAGAAGGAAAAGGGCAATAAGGCTGGTTGGATAGAGAGAAGGAGGGGGTATAAGACTGGGTATAAGGCTGATTAGACAAACAGAAAGAGGCAATTAGGCTGGATGGAGGGTAGGAGGAGAGGAAAGCAAGGGTTAATATAATGGTAAATGAACTGATAAAGAATAATATATATATATATAATTTATTTTAAAGTAACATTAAATGCCCTCTCTGACTACCATTTTATGTGTGCATGTGTGTATTTACCTAAATACATTTGCGGTATGTTAATGTGAAGCAGGGGCCCCCCACAATTTAGTTGCCCAGGGGCCCCCACAGACCTTAATCCGGCCCTGGGCCTGATCCAGACTTCCGCACGCTTTGCGTGCATGAGGGAGTCTGTAATTACGCGAGACAGAGGGGAGTGCACACCCCCTGTCACTCCCCTCTGTCGTGCGGGCTTTATGGCAGCTTGCGCTGCCATAAGCCTGCCTTAAATAGGATGTGCGGATCCACTGCAGTGTGGGAGCCCCCTCCCACACTGTACAATTTAAATGCTTCCCCCCGCCCGCTTTAGCGGGGGCGGAAGGGAAGCACAGCCCATTTCCACGGTTGTTTCTACGTTAGGGTTACTATAGTAACTATAGTACTATAGTAACCCTAGCGTAACATCTGGAGTAACCCTAGCGTAACATCTGGAAGGCGCATGCGCATTGCGTGCGTAAGTGCCCTGCTGTTATTAAATCTGGATCCGGTCCGATAATATTAATATAGGGCCAGATTGAGAAATCTGATTTTCCTTTAATTGGATCCCCGAACCAATGATTTCTAGGAATCCACTATGCAGGCATGGAAAATTGATCCACTCTGACGAGCACATTCACGCTTCTGACATCCAGGGCTTAGCCTATGGACATTTGCGGAGGATGTCAGAAGTATGAATAGCTGCATGGGATTGCATCTTGCTGGGACACCTCTTCTGTGCACTGACTAGGAGGAAACACTCACTTGCTAGCTCAGCCCTTTCCATCTATTGAAAGGTGTTGGAAATGTCATTTGTCTTAAGTGTAATTGGGGATGGAATATGTTACAGGATGCGTGTGCACACACAGGAGAGCAACAATAACCATTTATCAGATTAGGCTTCACCAAAAATGTCACCAATCTTGTGACAGGTTTAAACAAAGCAAAGCTAACATCAAGTAGCCAAGTGGGGCAAAGTAAGTGCACCCTTGCTGCTTCCATATCAAATTAAGTTATGTAATCCAGGTGCAGCTAATCAAGAACACTTCACAATATAAGCATAAAAAAGTGCTACCACCTCTTTTAAGAACTGGAACATTTGGAAGCTTAGGACTGAATCATTCATGTTTGTGTTAACGCACTGCCGAGGAGAGGAGACATCTGCAGTGATCTCATGAAGTCAGCAGAGAGGACCATAGTGCCAGCTCCAAACTATTTCAAGTCCATCTTTCATAAAGAGTATGATTACTTACAAATGGAAATCAGTGAAGGCAGCAGCCAGTCTTCACATTAGTAAGCATTCCAAGGGACGTCCCCAAAGGTCGGATCCTATGAAGCTCTGGCAATATAAAAAAAATGTCCTGAAATGGCACCTAGATGTCAGCACAGGAGATGAATCTACTATCAGTCTGCTATCATGGAAGGGTGGCCAGAGAAATGACTATAAAACTATACCCTCCAACATTTTTTTATGGAAAATAGGTACACCTGGGGGGGGGGCATGTCTGTAAAGGGGGCATGGCTTGTCAATGAAGGAGCGTGACTTTAAACCAGGGTTGCCAACTTTTTAGAGCTTCCCTCCGAGAGAACCCAGAGGGAAGCCATAGATTTCTGCAAGGGGCGGGGCTTAATGACATAATTTATGCAAATCACATCATTAAGCCCTGCCCCTGTCAAGCACTCCTGTATTCTCTAGCGTTTCAGGGGATGGACAGGGCTCTTGATGACATCATCAAGCCCCCCACATCCCTAGTAACGCTAGGGATTAAAAAAGTAATTGATGGCTGGTAGGACTTGCGGGAGCTTTGCTGGCTCTCCCGAGCAACCTGGAGAACTGCCCGAATTTCGTGAGTCTCCCGGATATTCTGGGAGAGTAGGCAACCCTGCTTTAAACTGTTCTCATTTGCATGTATAATAAGGTGTAAAATCTAATTTTACACCTTATCATATAAGCTAAGAACTCACAGGAGAGGGTCCTGTTACTTTATCACAGCTGCAGGAGTCTGTCCCCGCGTCACTGCTATAGTGATCTGATACTGCAGGGCTAGAAGGTGAGTATAGGTGGGGAGGGAACTGCTGGGTCAGAATCCGGTACAAGAGCCCTTTTAGCTGGTACAGACCATTAAAAAAGGTACTGTACCTGCTAAATAGGTACAGTTGGAGGGTATGTAAAACGTTGCATCACAGTTAGCTTTGCAATGTTGTAGCTATGAATACAAGGAAAAATAGTAAACTACCCCTATATCATAGGGCTGTAAATTATAAAAGACTGTTGTATGCAGCGCGCACCTAAGATATCAGTTAGACGAGCTTAGCTAAAATCAAAACTTTAATTATAACATCAATTAAAAGTACACACAATACGGCGCGGCTATCATCAAAGGCACCAGACGTGCTACATAACAGTACATATTGCATCTCAGGAGGAAATATAAGCAATATTCTGCTGGCAGCCACACCTCCTATCCTAAAATAAAGATAGAGATGGAGACTAGTGACCTCACGGCCATACTTCTCCCTTCCAGGCTAATAACTCACCCATTCCTGTACTATAATAATTAGGAGCTTTTCACGGGGCATAATGATTGGAGATTAAGTAAAGCCCATCTGAGGAGTAAACAGACGTCATTGAGCACTTCAGATATACACACTTATTGTTATGGTAAATTCAGGCTATACAAAGTTAGATATTAGGGCCCTGATTCACACTTAAGAAGCTTGTGCTTTTTAAGTGCATATTTTTCCAAAATGACCTACTACGCATGCTTAGTAGGTTATTTATGCAATCTACGTACCAGTTAGGTGCTTATATTGCCTCTGTGCGGTCTAGTTTAGTAAGAGGCGTGCTAATGCAGCCTCGGGGAGTGTAGGTAGAAGTGGGAGGGGGAGGGATTTAGATTAGCCGAGGAGGGAAGGGAGTGGCATTGTCCGTGCAGAGGAAACTATGCACGGTAAGATAAGGTAGCCCCATGCAGGGCCGCCATCAGGGGGAGACAGCCGGGACTACTGTCCCGGGTCCGGACCTGTAGGGGGCCCGCCGATACTTACCTAGCTCTGTAGTAGCAGGTATCAGCGGTATCCTGCTGCCGATACTTGCTGCTCAGCGCTATCTAGCAACCAGCCACTGCACAGGGAAGTTCCGGCCCGCTGTTAAAGCGTTTTGGCTGGGCCCCGCCCCTATTTGACGTCACCAATGATGTCACCTAGGGGGAAGGGCCCCGTGGCTAGGTCCCGGGCCCCACATCTGATGACCATAAGGTACCTAAAAACAGGGGGGAGGGTTAGGAGCTGCATGATTTAGTTAGGTGCTGCATGAGTGAGTTAGGTGCTGCATGAGTGAGTTAGGTGCTGCATGAGTGAGTTAGGAGCTGCATGAGTGAGTTAGGTGCTGCATGAGTGAGTTAGGTGTAGGTGCAGTTCTGTCCGCACCTAACTCACTCTTAAGTGTAAATCAGGGCCTAGATCCTTATTAAAAAAAAGAGGGTAACTAAACAATATCAAGTTCTAAGGATTTAAAACTATTTTTGGGTAGCCCTATATAATTACATGTATTAAGCTTCATGCCCGTCTTGCATAAGAAAGCGCTACTAATACAAATCAAATATATCATGTGTTTGTAAAAAATATCATTAGAAAACGGACGGTAGAGTAAGCAAGAAAGCAAGATACATAACTGAATTGTCCGTAATGCAAATAAACTACTGTAGGTATCTCTTAGTATCAACATCATTATAGAAAAGATACAGTAGATATGGATATTACTACCTCTCCGGTGTCTGGACAGTGTGGCGGGTGCGATGAGTCTCTTGTGGCATTTGCAAAAAATTAATGGGTAAGTATTCCAATCGTCATATTTACCCATTAGAAAAAAAAATCTAAAATGGCTGTGTTTTAGAGACAGCCAAAAATGAGCTTTCCGCAGTTTCTACTTCTAAAACAGTTATTTCTCTGTTTTGACTCCGTCCCAGCATGCAGATTAACATAAGTGGGTAAGTGGGCAGTAGAAAGTAGTTCCCCATTTGTACACATGTAGATCCGTGAGGAGATTTAAAGCTGACTCATTAGAGTCCAGAGCTCAGCACATAACAGGGGAGTTCACTTGCCTCTCATGTGTGGACTTACAGATCTCTGTTCACATGGAAAATGCACAGAGGTCAGGGTCAGGTCCATTGGGGTCTGGGTCCCTGCTTAGACCAGCCCTATTTTGATAGTGCTGTTTTCTCCCAGCCAGGTTTGAACTGGTTGGGATTCCGATTGCATATGCTTTGATGAGACATAGCAATCGATTCACGGAGCACCGAGCTTTCGGTGCTCCAAACGGTAAGGGAAAAAAGTCCCCCAATCCTTCCCCTAATTCTAACCTAAACCTTCCCCTCTCATTACCCTAAACCTAACCTTCCCTTCCCCGCAGCCTGACCTAACCCTCCCTTCCTGGCAGCCTGATCCTAACCCACCATCTCCTGCAGCTTGACCCTAATCCTCTCTTCCCTGCAGCCTGACCCTAACCCTCCCTCTCCTGCACCCTGACCCTAACCCTCCCTTCTCGCACCCTGGAGAGGTTATTCACCTTTCCCTGCGGTATCGGTGGCGTTAGCAGTGGCGGCAGCGGCGGCATACTCACCCATTCTGAAAAAAAAATTCAAAACTGGAGAGTATTCGAAATAGGGACATCTGAAAAGGAACTTTCGGATGTCCCTATTTCGGAAATCAGAATTTCTAACCAGGGACTGCAACCGGGTCCATTGTTGGGTCTGGATCTGGTTTATAAATCTCAGTCTTTTATAGAAAAATGAATACTCTGATAACGTATCAAATAGACTAAGAGCAGGATTCAACTATTATAAAATGAACTTACCCCATTTAGTTGTTGATTGGCCATGATCCACATCACATTCCTGTGATGTCTGTATCCACACGGCAAGACTGCCAATAGTACATCCTGATTTACATAAAAAATTAACAGCATCGTGGGTTTTCTAGGGAAGAAGTGAAACAATTTGACTTTTGAGCACAGAGTACAAACGATTGTTTGTATAGCTCATATCTTAGAAAATATCTGCGATCACGGTTGCTTTCAATTACCATCCGCTGCAGCGGCCAAAACTGTGGACAAACACCCTGGATCCAAAATTTTCTGGGTATTCTACAGATACAAATACAAAGCAGACAAAAACCATGAAAGGAATATTCTGGCTGACGGTGTTGTTCCACATCGACTCAAAAGTTCCAATATTCCAATTGTTTACCTTAAAGGATAACCTGCAAGGGATCATGGGAAATTTTTCCCATAGCCATTGTTACCGGTTACATAATCAGCATGAATATGCAGCCATGTCTCATGTGTATGATGGGTGTGCCGCATTAACAAGACACATGTGAAAGCAAAACAAGATCAGGTTAAACTAAAATGAAGTCGCTCTTTTAAGGCTCTTTTGTAGACAGCCATTAAAAAGAAATTGCCCTTCTCTCTGTGTACACGATTTAAAAATAAATAAATTATTATCGTTTATTTATGAGGTGCCACAAAGTGTCCGCAGCACCATACAAAATACAACAAAATACAGCAAAATACAGTACAGACATACAGGGTAGGGATGGACGGCATAGTACATAATAATATACAGTACACACATACAGGGCAGGGATGGACAGCATAGTACATAATAATATACAGTACAGACATACAGGACAGGGATGGACAGCATAGTACATAATAATATACAGTACAGACATACAGGACAGGGATGGACAGCATAGTATATATTAAAATACAATATGACTATAAAAATATCACAAAAATACAATAAAGTGAAACAAGGCAAAATGTGAGGTGTCAAGCTTGGAAGATCAGGGAGAAGGGCATAGAGCGCAGTGAGGGTTGAGAGGGAGCCACCAGGTGGGGATGGGGTAAAAGGGTAGCAGAGGGGGACAATTGGGTATGATGTGAGGGGGGGCAGTGGTGAAGGAGGGAACAACACTAGGATGGAGGGCCCTGCTCATGTTAGATAACACACTATGTGGGAGGGAAGAACTTACAGAAGACATAAGGAGGGGGAAGGAAGTGGACTGCTGGTGTGAGTGCAGGGGAGTGGGAAGGAAGAGAAGGGATAGATGAAGGATGCAGTGAGGATGTTAAGTCCATTCTATAATATTTTATGGCATATTTACTCACACTTAATATTGCCGGTTGTGCTTCTAATAAACATAGTAAAAGAGAAATGTAATGTATGTCATGTAAATGTATTTTAGGCAATTCTTAGTGTCCAGATAAATGACAGCTTTATCATTGTTCGAAATAGGGCAAATAAAGAAAATGACTATTGGGAATGGGTATCTATTTCCCCGTTCTCAATACCGAGAAGCAGTAGTGGTGATTAGAGATAAAATACGGCACCTGCGGTGTGTATAGAGCTAATGCTAAAGGGGAAAGTTAGGTTTAGGCTGCGGTGGCATAGAGCGTAATGGTAATGGTTAGGCTGGTCAGGGTTATGCTGCAGGGGATGGAAGGTTAGAGTTAGGCTGTGGGGCATGGAGGTTTAGGGACTCTGTGCATGCCCAAGACAAAGGCACCCACAAATGTAGCAATTCGGAAACTAACACAACCCACTGTTTCAATCACCTGCATTTGGAGGGGGATCCGTGTGAGGGAAGGGAATGTACACACACAAACAAGTTCAATCCAGACCCAATTAACCATGGCCAGTGCTATTATCTGGACATCCTAGGCACAGCTTTAGCCAATCCCCCCATTTACCCCTCCCATCTACTCAGCTTTGCTTACTTCTACTGCTCCAAAGGCAGAGGGGGACTGCAGAACTGCAACTCCTGCATAGTACAGTACTGTACAGGAGCCACGGCTTAGGTGATGCCCTGCGTTGCCACTTACTTTACCTGCTCCATTGTCATGTCCCTGGTAGAAGGTTAGAAGCAGGAGCTTAGTAATCAGAGTCTTTGTAAACTCTGCCGCCCTCAGTGACGAGGGGTAAAACATTTAAAATTTAAATTAATTAAAAATTCAAAATCTCTGGGTTAAGATTTACTGAACATTTTATATAAATTGGCAGTTTTGTGTTTGTTTATGCAATAAAAAATATCCTAATCCCTTGGAGGGCTTTGGGTAAACTTATTACGCAGTTAACCAATGTAAACATACAGTGGTGCATTATCGGTAGTCAGTAAGGAAAATATTTGAATAACCTTGAATCAGGCTTCAGATTAGATGTTCTGTAGCATAAAAACCGGATTCAGACTGAATGAATCCTCCTTCTTTCTAGCGTGTGAGCTTCACGTTCTTCGGATTCGTTGCATAAGCACCTCTAATATGGAAGTCTGGAGGCAGGGAATCCAGACACGGGAAAGGTGGTGGGTGTGCAGGGGAACTCGTAGATTATCTGCTTGCTGTCAGAATAAAAATCACCCATTTTGCTGTAGCCTGGGTCTACTAACTCTTCTTTCTTAGGTAAAATCTCAGGTGGTGCCCAGCTGAAGACGTTTCTGGGTCCTTCATACACTCAGTTTAAAAGCCTAAAATCTTGAAACTCAAAATTGTTTGTTTTTGCAAAATACAAATGGATATCTGTGCCCTGGGAACTAAGTTAAGTAATCAACATGCAAGCGGGATATTGAATCACACGTCTGTGCCCCTTCATAATCACACTGCTGTGTCCTCTTCATAATCACACTGCTGTGTCCCCTTTATAATCACACTGCTGTGCCCCCTTCATAACCACACTGCTGTGCCCCTTAATGCTCACATTGCTGTGCCCCTTCATGCACATATTACTTTGCCCCCATTCTTGCTGACACTGTTTGTGCCCCCTTTTATAATCCCCCTGCTTGTAACTCACTTTCTAATCATATTGTTTGTGCCCCCTTCATGCTCACCCTGCTTGTGTCCCCTTCATGCTCACCCTGCTTGTGTCCCCTTCATGCTCACCCTGCTTGTGCCCCCATTGCTTACATTTTACTTGTCCTTCTTTGTTCTGTTTCTTCTTTCTTCAGTCCTCACGCTCCTCTCTGCGCGGCTCATCACTGAAAATGTGAGATGTGATAACCTCACACCCGGCATTCAGTGAGAAGGGAGCAGGGAGGAGTTAGGATGCTGGGTCCCTGCGCCGCATTATTAGGTAAGTATATCTTTTTTTTAAGTTCTTTTTTTTTTTAATACCGGCACCGATGTGACCAGCAGGAGATGGAAGGCGGAGGGGAGCGCCTCTCTGGCTTGGTGCTCCCCTGCCAAGCTTCCAACAATCTGTTCCTATGGTAACCACCATTGTTGAAGAGTAAGATGCTTTCATCAATGAAGTCATTGAAACCATGGGCCTGATCCAGACCTACGCCGATGCACTGTGCTTACTAACGCACAGCGTAACCCAGCGTGTACTCCCCCTGACACTCCCCTGGTCTGGCCGTAATTATACTTTGTTATGCCAGCTGAAGGCTACCCTAACTTCAGCCGGCGTTACAGAGAGTAATTACACCCAGACCCAGGGCGTAATCTCTAAACCCTGCCCTCCCTGCCTCATCTCCCTACCTCCTAGCGTAGGCTTGGCACACCCCTCCACCCCCACCCGCCTACCTTCCCTAAGTCTAGCGTAAATACGGTGAGCGTAGGATTGGCACACCCCTCCACCGTAAATTACGCTAAACTAAGGGATGCCCGATTCTAAACTAGGGCTTTTCTTAGTTACACCGGGCAACATCTGCCCGGCGCATGCGCAAGTCGGCGGCTAAACGGCTAGCCGATCATACGCATACGCCCGCCGTAACTACGGCAGCGGACGTTATTCTGGATCAGGCCACATGTGCGTAACAGTTGGAGTATTTTGTACCTGGTGAAATGGGTCATGGGTTTGGAACCTTAATAGTCTTTTATCCATTGTTTTTTAGGGTGTTTTAGTGGTACCCCTGTGTTTTGGGCTGCTTGTAGTTTTTATTTTAGAGGAGCGCCATCTTATCCTTTTTTATTGTCTTCCTTGGAATCTTAATATGTTTACCTTTAGTATGAAACACTCTGCTGTACTGACATTAGAAGAGCCATTCACAGGCTGCCTCATATAATTCTGTCCTTCTTCTGCCCCATTGTAGGAAACAAGGGATTATCTTAATACAGAAATTCTGCCATGCCATTTACCTGACGGAATCCATAGTAATAACAAAACAGGGCAGATATTAATAAAAGTACATCATTCTACATTATTTATCCTTTGCTTGACCCTGACTATCAGAAAAGAAATCTAGCATCAAGTTGTAGTTTATTGTGGTGCTGTTTGTGGGTTGGCAGCTGTAACATAAACAATTCTTTGTTTCTTTGTGGTGAGTTTACAGTGTTTTTACATTTATTTTTGTGGGTTTTTCGCACAGAGGAACTACTTATGAGGAAAGAGCTAATTGGTGCCTATACAACGTAAGTGTATGCAAGTCAAATAAAGAAGAATATGTTTAGAAGCGTTGCTGTTATTGGGCATGATTCACACTTAAGAACGCGATAGGTACCTAAATATACGCACCTAGGCCCTGATTCAGAAATTGAAAATAAGAACTTAAAGTTACACCTAGGCAAAACCATGTTGATTTCAGGGGGAGTCAAGTTCATTTTATTCTATGCATGCAGGGAGAATGCTTTGCTTTTACTTATTGCACACAGATACCTGATCAGCTTCACTTTTAAACTGCTAATTAGACTTGAGCTGGGAAACATCACCTTTTAACTATAATACTGTTGCAACAAATGAAATTTGACTCCCCTGAAATCAACATGGTTTAGCCCAGGTGTAACTTTAAGTTCTTATTTTCAGCCTCTGAATCAGGCCCCTAATAGCAAGGCAACTCCCTAATAAGTTGGACGACTGCAGCCAGTTTATGTTAGCGCTTTAAAGTGTTACACACTTATTTTTATCTGTGGATCTCTAAATACGGCCCACGGAGACCAGAGCTGCATTTAAAAAGGGAACATGGTTTATTAATTAATTAATCGGGTCGAATTGTAATTGATGTCTTAAGCTGTGTCATCCAGCAGTAAAAGGTGGCCCAAACAGTTTTAGCTCAGCTAACTTAACACTTAACTATACAAAACATAACACATAACACAGTGGCGGCTACAGCAAAGCGGTCATACCCAACAGCAACTCAATCATATAACTCATCCCAGCACCTGGAACCAACCGCTAGGGAAGCCATAGGTGTCTGCAAGAGGGTGGGACTTAATAACATGATTTATGCAAATTGCATTGGAAGCCCTTCCCCTGAACAGAAATGCCCCTTTTCTTAGTATTACTAGAGATGGGGGGCGGTTCTTGATGACACATATTGCGTCATCAAGTCGTGTTCTGCCCCTAGTAACCCTAAGAATAGTAGTGTTGCTAGGCAGGGGGTTGGACTTGAGGCTGGTTTGCATGACACCACATCCTCAAGTTCCCTGCGGGAAATTTGCCGGCTCTCCTGGGACACCGGGAGAACTGCCCGGAGTCAGCAACCCTGTTATCTGAAGTGTGAAGGTCACACAAACCATGCTCCTGAATCCATGGACTGTGAGCATTATATCTATTGTATTGTACAGTTGTTGATTGTGTTGCAGGATTTAAGGTGTGTGTTATAAAGGGGAAAGTTTTTTTTTTTTCATTGGATTATTATTATTAATCAGTTTTGATTCTTGTTTAGTTTCAACAGCAGGTGTGGTTCAGCCATAATGGTATCCGGGGCAAAACTTCATTTCTC
>WWET01000473.1:321746-337584 GCA_011038615.1 Limnodynastes dumerilii | reverse complement strand
CACCGACACGAACCTGAACGTAGGGACGCTGGGGGACGTCCCCTCCTACAGCGCTGCTACGGACGCCCGATCCACGATCGAGCTTTGCCGTAGCAACACCGGGCCACATCTGCCCGGCGCATGCGCAGATCGGCTGAAAAGCCGATCTTACGATTACGCCCGCCGTCCTGTTCTGGATCAGGCCCATAGATCCAGATCCTCCGGTCTTAGTTTTTGACATCTGTGCTTCTCGATCGGAGTCTCTTCCACCTCATCTAGATTACAGTTTTACAACTTTTTCTACATCCACCTAGATGGGGTCTTGGCTGCTACTTCAAGTGGCTGGGACTTCTTATTACAATGTGCATTATTGACTTGATGCGATATACGTACCAATTCCACACCGCTGCTCAGAGCAGTCAAAAAAGTGTGCCGGTCAGCATACTCACCCATTCCTTTTCGGAAACGCTGCCGCTGGACCCGCGCCACGGGAAAGGTGAGTAACCTCTCCAGGGTCAGGCTGCGGGGAAGGGAGGGTTAGGGTCAGGCTGCAGGGAAGGGACACTTAGGGTCTGGCTATTGGAGATAGAGGGTTAGGGTCAGTCTGCAGGGAAGGGAGAGTGCGGCGTGCAGTGCAGGAGATGGAGGGTTAGGGTCAGGCTGCAGGGAAGGGAGGGTTAGGGTCAGGCTGCGTGAGATAGAGGGTTGGGGTCAGGCTGCAGGGAAGGGAGGGTTAGGGTCTGGCTGCGAGGAAGGGAAAGTTAGGGTTAGAGTAATGGAAGGGAGAGGTTAGGGTTAGAATTAGGGGAAGGGTTTGGGTAGTTTACAGCCTTACCTTTCGGAGCACAGTGTTTGGTGCTCCGTGGATCGATTACAATGCCTCCTCATGCACCTGTTGCATATTCCACCTACTAATTTTATTTGTTTGAATTTTATGTCCAATTAAAATTAATTCTTAGATACAAGGTTGCTGTTGTTTGTTTCCTCAGAACCGCCTAAATATTTTTTTTAATTATTTTTTATTCTTGTTGCTTCTCTGCAGTGCTAGGTCTAATAACTGTGGATTCATTGTCTTTTTGTACATAGTTAGTTACTGGTGGTCCTAGTTCTGTATTTCCAGACTGATAGATTGGATGTAGAGGGAGTTGAGGATAAGAAGGCTGAATAGACAGAGGGTGTTAAACATGCTGCAGCACAATTCCAATTTACTAATGACAGACAGTGAAGAGAAGCTTCGATAGAAGATGCAGGAGCGGGTCCTCGGCGCTGCAGCTAGCACTGGCCAATTGACACACACTCCGTGGGCTGTGCAATGTGTAACCTCTAGTTAAGCTTTATTAAGAGGACTTCTCCCGTGCTGCACCTCTGCACTGGAATGACCTCCCATCTTCAGTCAGCCCCCCCGCTACATTGCAGGTCTTTAAGTGTTCACTCAAAATGCACCTGTTCAGGGTAGCCTACCCCTCCTTCACTTAACATCCTCACTGCATCCTACATCTATGCCTACTTTTCCTTCCTTTCCCCTCTCCTCCACTCACACCAGCAATCCACTTCCTTCCCGCTCCTTATGTCTTCTGTAGGTTCATCCCTTCCACTTAGTGTGTTCCCTCCTCCACCACTCCCCCCTCACTTTGTACCCTCTCGTCTTGCGTGTCGGAAAGTTAAAGAATGGGTACATTTCTAAAAAACTGATTCTGAATACTTACCCATTCATTATAAAAAATGTCCTATTACTCACATTTTCGCGATAGAAACAGCCAACAATAAGTTGTCGGTTAGGTGTAAGTCGCAAATGTGAGTTTCTCAGTGGCGACCATAACCTTAATTATATAACCCTAGTTGTATATTTATAGGATTATATTTATAGATAGAGTGATGTCACAAAGGGAGGTGCATTTATTCCAGGCGTGTACAGAATTTCTATATACATACAGTGAAATACATGTACCATAGATGAGTTTTTTCTGTGTTTACATTATGGTCAGTCCTGTTTACCATCAAACAAGTGCACTTGAGAAAGCATTGTACACTATGCACTTGTATGTTGGCTTTTTATGCTCTATTATGTTGTCTTATCCATACTTTTGCACAAAAAGTAACATAAGACATGTTGCAGTATAAAGATACTGTGATAAAAACTGGAAAAATAAGTAAATACATATAGGTTCTTTCTTCAGTTTCATGCAATGCTTAATATTTTGGAGGAAAAGAAAAAAGTCTGAAAGGAATTAACTAAAATGACTTTGAAGAAAATGTACAAGTATGCAGTAGGAGAAGTGAGAAACCTTGCACTTTATCAGTCAACTCTGATGAAGTGTCAGCTGTTGGGTGAAATATCAGATGTTAGATTAGGTCTCGCATGAATGCCTGAATCAGAGTTTATCCTACACTGGGAAGCAGCTGTTCCTCTTCAGATAATTTGGCTTTATTGGCTTGTGAGTGTCCATGTTTACTCAATAAATATAATTTTCTTTCTTCGTTCTGCTCTTTCCATATAGCTGTACATTAGGCATATTAAATGCTTTTAAGGGTTATTTGCTAATATTGCGCCACAATAAATGCACAATTAACTGTGCAGATCCCTACATAAAAATCAAATAAAGATAGATAGATAGATAGATAGATAGATAGATAGATAGATAGATAGATAGATAGATATTAAGATAGATAGATAGATACCCGGATTTTTGAGGACTTAAAGGGTGGTTTTTTTTTAGACCCGGTATTTCATCTCCTGGAAAAACCCGGGTCTTTAGACCCGGGTTTTTCACAGTTGGTGATGTGAAAGGGGTATCAGAATCAGCCCCAATGGCTCAACTATTTAAATCTATGTTGTGTTTCCATTTTGTGCAAAACTTTAACCGTGTAAATATAGGCTTTTATTGTCTTTTGCATTGTAAAGGTTTTGTTTATTTTAAATTGGTACTATTCATTTTGCAATGCAATATTGTTTGTTTTTGTTTTCATTTCAATTTAATTTATTTTTGTAATTTTTTTTTATTTAGTTTTGGGTGTTTGTATTTTATATTAAACTCTCATATGTATTGTATGATTGTATTCCTTACTAAATGCAGTATGCATTGATGTATTTTATTATTTTAGTAATTTTTTTTACACATTATACATTAGGTAACACACCACCACACTACAACACATAAATAATTATAATAATATGTATTTATTAAGATATTATAATTTTACATATGTTAATATACTTGATTACAGTAATCTCTGTGTTTACTTACGTTTCTTTGAATCATAACCAGTTCTAAGATCCTAAACGGATGCACAATTCATAGTGTATCATATAAATCTGTACATAAATATACGACCTTCACACTTCTATCCGGATTTTGACGCCTGTGTGGGGGTGTGGTCAGCTATATCCATAGCGATGTGTGAATCACAGTGGCAGATAATGTGCTTGCTTATTTTTGCATAAGCACGCAAATTCACACTTACCCATGTAACTGCACCTAAGTGTCCCGTTCTCTCCCACATCCCAATCCCATTTTTAGGTGCACTTATAAATTCTTTAGGCCATCTTATCATCCCGTGTGTATTTTAAGTAGGAAAAATATGCACAGAGGTTCCTAACCACGCCTGGCCAGCCTCATTCACATGACTCCTCTCCCACTTAACTTTTTCCTAAGTCCCCTTTGGCACACCCCTTCTAACTGAAGTAGGTCTTGAAGTTCTGCTCGTACATGATGCCTGTCCCTATCTACAGTGCTATGCACTTTGCAAAGCTACTATGCATGCACAGTAGTTACCTTCAAAAATCTATGCACCTAAGAGAGGTGTGAATCCGCTCCCATTGTCTGGATCACTCTTAAAACACACATTATTTGCTTTGGGTTTTTCCAAATGCAGAATAAAGTCTTTTTTGTGAATCAGTTTGAATCAGACCCTTTGTGTTTGGTAAATGGGATAGTAACTGTACTGTATCAGGAATGTACAAATGTACAGACCTATTATTTTATAGTCATTTTAGCATTTGTATGGAAGAAAACTTTACTGGGGCACAGGAATGATTTGGCGTCATTCTCAGCAAGCGTTGTGTAATATGTCCCCTCTGCTACCCTTTTACCCATCCCCACCTGGTGGCTCCCTCTCAACCTCTCACTGCGCTCTGTCCCCTGCTCCCTGATCTTCCAAGCTAGACACCTCACATTTTGCCTTGTGTTCTGTGCTGCTTCACTATATTGTATTTTTGTGATATTTTTATTTTCATATTGTATTTAATATATACTATGCTGTCCATCCCTGCCCTGTATGTCTGTACTGTACTGTATTTTGTACGGCGCTGCAGACACCTTGTGGTGCCTTATAAATAAACGATAATAATAATAATAATAAGTACGCAAATTCACACTTGAGGGTGAGTCATCAGGTGGGAGTGCTGTGGTATGAATTGTGACGATGCTGCTGCTGAAACCCCTTTCACATCATCACCATCTCATCAAAAACCTGGGTATTTGGTGGTGATGTGAAACATCCATTTTTCTACCTGGGTCTAATGGGTTTTTCCCAGGTCGCACATGGGTGGTGTGGCAATGTGAAAGGTCCAGGGTTGTTTTTTAACCCGGGTTTTGCACATTGACACCCGATTGGCTAGATTTGTTTACTATTGCTATAACAATAGTAACCAAATCTCTTTTTAGGGCCGGATTAGCAAAAAATTCCAAAGTACAAGGCAGGCTGATGCTTGTAGCGCTACAAGCACCAGCATGCCCCATCATCCCGTGCCAAACACAACATAGTAATGCTCCCCCAGATACATAATTAAAGTTAGGGCCGGTCTTTAACATAAAAAAATAATAATTTACAATTAATACATTAAATATATTGAAATCATTTAAACTATTATTAAAAAAATTATTATGCTAAACATTTATTAAATACATTAAATACATTATATAAGTAAAACAAACTTAATACATTATATACAATAAATACATTAAAATTATTAATAAAAAATGATTATTCTAAACATTACTTATTAAATACATACAGTACATTAAATACATTAAATAAATTATATACATTAAAATTATTAATATAAAACTATTCTATTAGTTTGGATGGGATCCAATCATGTAAGCTTTTAATCCGTGGGTGAGGTCTATTGTTATTGGGTCCTATTTATACCCTTGGCCAGCTTGGGAATGTTTCCCACATTCTACTGGACGACATTAAAATTATTAATATAAAGAAATACTATTAGTTTGGATGGGATCCAATCATGTAAGCTTTTAATCCGTGGGTGAGGTCTATTGTTATTGGGTCCTATTTATACCCTTGGCCAGCTTGGGAATGTTTCCCACATTGTAGTCTACTGGACGATAGCACATGTTTTGAGGGGGTGCTATTTTGTGTGATTTGGATGGGTGAAAGCAGCTGTTTGCAATACCCAAGTTCTGTATCAATTGGACATTCTATATCATCTAAATCTAGGTTTCATAAGAGTTGTCAAACTGTAGAGTTCCTGGTGAAGCAAAACTGGAAGGACAGCAGTGTTTTTCTATGTACCTGTGCCCACAGTGGCTGGGAGGGCTCATTTCAGTGCTAGCCACGGCACAGACTGGAATCTGACTGAAATTGCCAATCCGCAATATTGTTTAAATAAAACAGACTTATTGATTATTTTAGTATAGGAAAAATATTTGTTATAACAGGTGTAAGGGGAGGTTTGTGTGCTATATTATTTGGAATGCTTACCAATCAGATACAGTAACTTTCAACAGCAACTCATACAATAACTTGTATGAATTTAAGAAAGTAATCATTAAAAGTATTAGTATTCTTTAAATGGGGTCAGAAAATAACCCTGTATTTTGGCTGCCTCGTTTTAGACACACAGAGGTCTGGCAATACACAAGGAAGAGGTGAGAGGGAACATATAGAAACATGGAAACAGAAAGTGACGGCAGATAAGAGCCACATGGCCCATCCAGTCTGCCCAGTTGTTTATTTAAAACTATACTGACCCTAGACCCTATTTACCCTCAATTTAGTTTAAGATTTAGGATATCCTTATATTTATCCCAAGCATGTTTAAAGTGTTCTACTGTGTTACCCTCAACCACCTACGATAGGAGGCTATCCCACTTATCCGATGTGTAACGCTTGGCATGCACATGTGCATTGCCAGATAATAACTGCAGAAATCAGGTGAATCCAGACCTCGATATACAACTGCCCCTCACAGCGGCGGATATACCCTTTCCAAGCAAATTAAAGTTTGAACACTTTTCAGTTTTTATCGACGATTGGAAATAATTAAATCCGTGACCAAATTAATAGACACATCATTTTATTCTAATATAGAATGGAAAATATTAAAATGATTACAACAATCTTAAATAAATACAAGGCAAAATTCAGAAAATCCAAGAAAAACAAACACTTAAATAGTTGTTTTACTTGTAGGAAATCTTTATTTGTTTTGTTCTAGAATGCAGTGTCCATTTGTGTTCGTACTATGCCTGTGTCTGCTGATATACTCTGGCTGGAGAAATATTTCTCATGAAGGTGATACACACAGCTAATGAGATGGCTACAAAACAAGCCTAGGTTTATTCCTCTACACCACCATTAATGGCTATGTGGTTATTCTCTCTGATTAAACAAGTTTAATGTCTTCTTGTTCCTCTACAGATTTTAGTGCATGCCCTCAGTGTAGCCTCGTACACATCCATAAATTGAACCCATGTGTTGTGACTGGGAGTGAGTGAAAAAAACTGTTCTGTTTGAATAGAATATAAATACATCTATGATGTTCTATAAGTGAAAAAGCCTGAATACTAACATACATCAACACACATTATTGTTAAAGCAACATAACAATGTAATCCATCAATCCAAAGAGCTTTATGGGACCCCCCTACACATGTGATGATTCAGAAGAAGAGGAGTATATCTGTATTCTATGTGTGACTAATAGGGACACACCGGCAATGGTTTTGATAATTACTCTCTGATTATAAAATTTTTATTTATATTTGACAAGATTACATTTTATATGTCTTATATTAATTATACAGTATAATATAATTGGGTATTTAGTTCTAGATTTACCAAATTGTGTAAAAAGAAAAATTAAGATGTTGCTCACAGTAACCAATCAGATTCTAGCTTTAGAGAATGTCAGCTAGAATCTGATTGGTTGCTTTGGGCAACATCTCCATTTTTCCTTTTCCTCAGTTTAGCAAATCTAGCCCTTGGACTCATTACTATGAGGTATGAGACAGTCAACGTCCGCCAGGGATATTCACATTTTGACTACTGGTCATTTATATAATACCACAAAGTACAACTCTTGAACTAGTGTCAATAAGACCCTCTCCCATGTGGAGTTCTGGATACATCCATGTTTAAAACCCTACCTTAACCTCTCCGCACGGATCTGTGTGTGCCCAAACGTAGATCCGTGCAGAACTGCAGGTCGCCGCCCCAGGACCTTGATTAGCATGTCTTCCTCCGCTTTCTGGTGGGGATAAGGAGTGCGGAAGGCAAGTGCAGCCCTTTCCTACACACTGCCTAGCGTAAAGAACTGAGTTTCATTCGCTAGGAGATCCGTAGAGCAAAATCTGGCGAGCGCATGTGCAGATGTTGCTTTTCAGGTGACTAACGCAAGAGGATAGAGTAAGTCCCCTGTCTTTATAAATAAGGATCAGGTCCTACTTTCTGATCTTAACCGACCACACAATGCAACCATAGGGCAAGATCCAGACGTCGTCTGTAATTACAATTCCTTACGCCAGCTGAACCCTACCCTAACTTTTGTAATCGTAACTACGGACCGGATTCACAATTAATAACGTCAGGGACTTAAGCACGCAAGGTGCGTAAGTCACCTGACTAATCTGGAGGGCGCGTATCAACAATCGGATGGAACTTTGTTACGTCCGAGCCCATTTCCGAGGAAATGGGCTGTGCTTCCCTTCCGACCACTAAAGCGGGCGGGGGAAAGCATGGCTCCCACACTGTAGCGGATCAGCGGTTATACGGACCGCTGATCTGCACATCTGACTTAATGCAGGCTTATGGCAGCGTGTGGGAGTCTGGATCAGGCCCTACGGCTGGACGTAACTATGTGATGGTCGTAACTACGTAACCCAGCCCATACTGTACGATTTAAATGCCTTCCCCCGTCTACATCGCGTAAGTGGAGCGTATTTACGGCTGGCGTATTATAGGAACACCCTTTCGTACGTAAATATGAAAATATTACGGACGACCTATTCAAGATTACGGCCGACACGAGTTACGACAGGAAATTGGCGAAACTACTATTGCGGCTGGCATAAATACACCCACGGGCGTAGTCCTGAATCTGGCCCAATTATCATTAGTTATTACCAGCAGTGCCCCCTGTTGGACATTGTTCTTCCATAATCAGGAAAAGGCAGTTGCTCTATCATGAGTGTAATTACACTTTAGCTTAGAAGCTGATTGCAGACAAGGAAGAAGACTGTAGAGTTTAAACGTATTGCCTTAATTCCAACATAAAGGGTCTGCAGCAAATGACAGATGGAAGTCCTTTTCCTTTTCCGTGAGTGCACACATTGCTGCACAGATCCCACACGTGACCATGTGAATCTGGCAGAGCAGTGCCCTCTTCCTGTTATTCACAGGTACACAGGATCCCATTTTACTCCACATAGGCTTCATCTCAGCATCATTGTTACTGATGCGACCAAAAGAAATCATTGGACCGAGCTAAATCTCTCCATAGACAACCAGGAAACAGCAACGCCTGCAGGATATAATACACTGCATAAATAAACAGAATTTACCCAATTGTTTATAATGTTTCAATGATTAATCACATATTGATGGCAGTAACTTTCTTTTAATCAATGTTAATAGCTCTGCAGCATAAGTGATTTTTTTTTTTCACAACAGAGCCATATAGAAAAACTGTCTTCATATGAAAATGCAAAAACCAAACTGCAATAGCAGAAGACAGAATGTACTGAGTAACCGTCCAGTAGCCTGACATTCTTCTATCTAAAACAACTCAGTGCAAGCGTTCAGTATTATGACTTTGAAAGTTCCTTTTAAGTACACAAAAAGAAATTCCAACGTCTATGCAACTTCGTTATAAAGTTTGAACCTCATAAATGGCCAGGACCGGTACTTCCACTTGGAAAATTAGGCAGCTGTCTGGGGCGCTGAGCCTGAGGAGGTTGCATGGAGAGTCAGGGGGCCAGATCCAGAGCTACGGCCGCCACCGTAGTTACGGCGGCAATATGCGTAAGAACGGCATATTTGTAATCCATGAATCAGGGTTCACTGAATTATGCGTCCGTAACTACGTTAGGCGGGGGGAGGGAGTTTAATTAGGTAGTGAAATTACACTCACACAGGGGGAGTGCACCAGAGCTACGCTGGCCGTACTTACACACAGTGGCCCAGCGTAGCTCTGGATCAGGCCCCGGGATCCTAATGCTGATGGTTGTAGAACACACAATCCCCCGCTCATTTAATCCCCTGCAGCAGCACTTACTTTACCTGTTCAGTTGACAGCTGATTGAAAAAGCAGTACAAGGAAGTGCCGCTGCAGGGATTAAGCTGTGACTCTGCGGCTTATGTGTTCAGTCAGTTCTTATTTGTATCTGTACTGCTTAGCCAATGCAAAGGGTGGCCGGGAAAGGCTAAACCATGTTGAGTGCAGGGGGAGTTAAGCTAATTGTATTCTTTGCATGCAGGGATATAGCTCTGAATTGCTTACTGCACACAGATACTGACCAGCTTTACTATCACACTGTTATTTACACTTGGGATAGGAAACATCACCTCTCAACTCTAACACTGTTTGCAACAGATGAAATATGACTCCCCTGCAATCAACATGGTTTAGCCCAGGAGTAACTCATTTCAAGCACTTACTTAAGTCTGGATCCAGCCCATAGTAACTCTGGACCGGATTTACACTTAAGAAAGTGCTGCTTTTATTTTTAGGATCGGATAAACTGCGCATGCGTTGTAACTTTTTTTACCCAAGCTACGTAGGATTTCAGCATGGAAATCCATTAGGCGCAGACTTTACTTTGCTTAGTGAAATACGCCTGAAGGGGGGCGCCAGTCCTCCGTACATAGGAAGTTAAGTGAAAGTGGGTTGGGGGGGGGCATTTAAATGGCCTAATAAGTGCGCGGTTAGGAAAGTACGCACGTACCTAAGCTACTTAAGCACAAATATACGCACGGAGAGTTAAGGTTGCCCTCTGGTGGCGGAAGTCTGCTAAAATCTGTAAGTGGGAGGGGAGTGTTATGGGTGTTGCCTTGCGTATATTTGCGAATCCATGCGTACTTATTTCACACTTAAGTGTGAACACGGTCCTCTGTGTGTGTGAGGGGATCAGTCTCTCCTTGCCCGCACTGGAGTCTGGATGCCAGCTGCCATCGCACTTGGAGCTTCGAGCAGAGCTGAGTTAGAAGTTTGGATCTCGTCCAGTGTCTCTTGCTGTGGGGGATGGTGGCGGTGACGACAACAGCGGGTACATAGCGGATGCACATACGGACATCTTCTTTTTATCAGTCTTGTCAGCTGTTGTAATATATAGGAATTGGAACGTTCTACATTGATTCCCTCTACGCATGGAACTGAATACCCCCTAAAAGTCCATGTTGTATGACCTCTTGTAAAGAGTTTCCAATTTGAGTCCCACTTATAGGAGCCTTCAGAACAATAAATAACTTTTAAAGTGCCAGAGAAGGGCCCTGGTTTCCATATGTGTTGATTCTGCTAAACTAGTTACAGATGAAATCTCTTGTCTCCAACTTCTTTTTATGATATTAGCTTCGTTTTGTTGATTTCCTCCATGTATTTTCCTCTCTTGTCTACATCATGTGTGGCAAGAAAGCAAAGCCCTCGGAGAGAGGAGCTCCGGCTCGCACGGAAAGCCTGATATCAGGTGTTCCCAATTTTGTTGTGTGATTAAACTGTTAGAAATGCTAGAACTGCTAGCAGACTGTGCATGAATGTAAATAGTATTTCATCTGTGATTTCCCCCTGTGTACAGCGTGGGTTACACAGAGTAATTGCAGGTAGTTTTCCTGTGGGCAAACGTAGATGGAATTATAAACAGAGTAGTAAATGTCTTCCTACTGCAGGGTGAGTCCTAAATGCCATGCTAATGATAGAGAAGAATAAACAAAAGAGCAAACTGGAAAACATTATTATTGTTCTTGTTTGTTTATAAAGTGCCACAAAATTGCCCATTATGGATAAAACGTGGGTTGACAGCAAGTAAAGGCCTGGGGCCAGATTTACTATGCTGCGGTTTGGAAAAGTGGAGATGTTGCCTATGGCAACCAATTAGATTCTAGCTCTCACTTTCTTTTTACATACTAGAGAATGTCAGCTAGAATCTGATTGGTTGCTATGGGCAACATCTCCACTTTTCTAAACCTGCAGCTTGATAAATCTGGCCCCTGACCTCTAACCTTTCAAATGCCGCCCTCGTGCGTATTCCTGAGTCAGTCTCTGTGACAGCGCCTTGTGCCATTACTGTTGTATCTAGGGACAATCTGGCCCCTACACTCATAACTTGCTCTGGACTTTTCATGGCTTGTACTCACACTTCTGAATACCATCCACCATACTCAAGTATAGGAACTGCAAGCCATTCGTCTCATTGAATCCAGCCTTATGGAAGTCATCTGCAAAGATTTTCCATGGGGCTCTCCTGCCAGCCAAACCACAACGCAACAAATGATATATTCCTTCAGATACACAATATTATCTGAGAGGCAGAAAATTATCTGGCGAAAAAGTCAGAAGATTGTTTGAGAGGCTTATTGAGTGTTGTGAGATGTTTATAGATACATTGCCAGCAGTTACTGAGTGACGAGATCTGTCATGCTGCTAGCCACGAATGCCGGGTGGGCTGGTGTGTCTTCAGAAATTCCAATGGCAACAGGTACGCCAAACCCTAACCATTTCTTTTCCGCAACCTAACCCTCACATCCCCTAATCCTAACCATCGGTGTCCCTCAGCCTAACCTTAATAATCCCCTCTTCACAGCCTAACCTTACCCACCCAGTCTCTGCAGCCTAACCGTAACTTTCCCCCTTCCTGCAGGCTTACCTTAGCCATCCCCTAAACCTGACCCTAACCCTCCCTCTCCTGCAGCCTAACCTAACTCTAACCATCGCCCACTCCACAGTCTAACCTTCACCTTCCCCTCTCTGCAGCCAAACCCTAACATGTCCATATCCAGTCTAATGAGCAGTCAGGAGAAATGTTTGCACCCAAAATGCCCTATCCCATTTTTTCCTCACATGCTCAAATATGTTCCCTTGTTCCTATCATAGCCCGGAAACAAGTCGCTATACCTACAGACCTTCAGTATTGTAGGTCTATTCTGTTGACCTACAATACTGTAGGTCAACGGAACAAATTCAATGTTCCTTCCATTAAGCGGATCATTAGTAATAAACTACAGATGGTGCATGTATTGCAGATCACTGCCCTATTCTCCATACAGTTCAGATGAGAAGAATGTTAATGAATCATTTCTGATATAATAGGCACACGATTAGCAGGTTGGGGTAGTTTATAGGAAGTTGTAAGTGCAATAATAATGTCTTTAAAGTCAAATTATGTTTTTGTTTTTTTAAATATTGTCATGGGTTGTATTACTTTAGTCTGCAGTGGTAATTTTCCTTATCTGTATCCCTCAGGCAGGATGGATAGAGAACTTTAGCAACGCGACGGCTGAATGTATAAAATACCTTCCAGTGAAACACCTGGTTTGTACAGATTACATTTCCACACTGTAACTCAAACAGAGGCCCCTTCACCAATATCTGCTTCTTTTGTCCGTGGAGCGCTTTGTGGCCTTCACGACGGAGTTAAAGCTAATGACTCCAGGTATAAATATTTCAAAGGAACGTTGGAAACCAAAGAAAGAGCAGTTGAGTACAGAAAATAGAAACTCAAGTATATTGTTATAAATCTGGTTTGTGAATACAAAGCAAGCAATCTTTTGGCCAAAACGTTAAGGAGCATTATTTTTTTTTTTTGTATTTTTAAATTCCTATGCTGAAAGGAATAAAATAATGTTTTGCAATCCACCAGAACCAGTTCATTAATAACAGAATAATACATTCTACTTTCCATGTTACAAGTTGGTACTAATTGATCATTTTTTTCTAATACATTTATAAATAAATAAAAGGCAGAAGTAGTCCAAATAGGTGACTACTGTAAAAATGTGATTATTATTATTATTATTATCGTTTATAAGGCGCCACAAGGTGTCCACAGCACCGTACAAAATACAACAACAAAATACTGTACAGACATACACGGTAAGGATGGACAGCATAGTACATAATAAAATACAATATAAATAAAAAAATATCACAAAACTACAATAAAGTGAAGCAAGCACAGACAGCAAGGCAAAATGCGAGGTGTCAAGCTTGGCAGATCAGGGAGGAGGGCACAGAGCGCAGTGAGAGGTTGAGAGAGAGCCACCAGATGGGGATGGGGTAAAAAGGTAACAAAGGGGGACAAGAGGGTACGATGTGAGGAGGAGGAAGTGGTAGGGGAAGGAACAACAAAAGGGTTGAGGGCCCTGCTAATGTGAGCTAACACACTAAGTGGGAGGGATGAACTTACAGAAGACATAAGGAGGGGGAAGGAAGTGGACTGCTGGTGTGAGCGGAGTAGAGGGGGAAGGAAGGAAAAGAAGGAATAGATGTAGGATGCAGTAAGGATATTAAGTGGAGGAGGGGTAGCCTAAACAGGTACATTTTGAGTGAGTGCTTGACAGACATACAGGGCAGAAACAAACATAATAATACAGTGTCAAAATAAAAAGAGCACAGACAGCAGGGTAAAAATATAAGCAATCAATCTTGAGCAGGCCAGGGACAAGGGGAAAGAAGTGCAGTGAGAAGTAGAGATGGCGATTAAAAAAGAGGAACTACCAGGTGGGGAGATGGTAAAAGGTAGCGGGGAGGGGGGGGGGGACAAAAGGGAAGGGAAGGGGGAGTAATTAAGGAGGAGACTGCATTAGGATGAAGGGCCCTGCTCAAGTGAGTTTACAGACTAAGTGGGATGGACGGACTAATAGAAAACATTAGGAAGGGTCAGGAAATAGACTGCTGGTTTGAGCGGTGAAGGAGGGAAAGGAGAGGAAGGGATAGAAATAGAATGCAGTGAAGATGTTATGTGGAGGAGGGGTAGGCAAGCCTGAAAAGGTGCGTTCTAAGTCAGCACTTGTAGACGTGCAGTGTAAGGGAAAGCCTAACTGAAGCAAGGAGGTCCTTCCAGTTCAGTAGTAAAGCGCAGGAGAAGTCCTGGACACGGGCGTGAGATGTGGTGATCAGTTGGGAGGTCAGACTGCAGTGGTTAGCTGAATGGAGGGGGCTGGATGGAGTGTATATGGAGAAGAAGGAGGAGAGGTAGGGGGCAGTGGATGTGGATTAGACATTTAAAATAAGGGAAAGGAGTTTAAACAGAGTTCTGAAGTGGACAGGAAGCCAGTGGACAGTGTGACATAAAAGAGAGGACGAGGCAGAGCGTCATGAGAAGAAGATAAGCCTGGAAGCAGCATTGAGAACAGATTGAAGGGGGACAAGACGGGTGAGAGGGAGACCAATGAGGAGGACGTTATAGTAGTCAAGGTGTGATATGACTAGATAAATTACTCTACAGTCATGTGGTCTGTCCTGCTACAGGTTGGACTATTATGTTGCGCATGTGTGGCCCTGCCTTATACATTTACACATACAATTAAGAACAAAAATACATTGGACTGTATCCAGATTTAGGAATTACAGGGTAATTATGTATACCACTTGCGTAAAACCCTGTGCGTTCATACTGCGCATGCATGTGGAGGCCCGTTAGAACACAGCATCCAACAGCAACGGTGTGACTGGCTGCCATGCATACCTATTGTACGCACAATGGCTGGGGATCTATGCAGATCATACAGTAAGGGCTTGGCTAAACCCTTGCGTGTTATGCTGTGTTACGCACAACCCCATTCTACGCTAGACGGGTGCATAAGATTTTGGGTAGGTTTGCAACGCTAAAGGTTTGTGCGTAAAAGGGGATATACTACCCTTGCACACACAGAGGAATGTAAGAATGGAGTTACAAAAGTGTGAGCGTTATTAAATCAGGATTCTGTTCAATGACCGTGCCTCTTGCCATGTAAAAGACACGCAAATAGAATTTCTGATATCCTTTTTAACCTGAAGGAAACCAAAACTCTCATCCACACTCTGGTCTTCTATACATAGCCAACCCTTCCAAAATGTCCAGGATTCCCAAAATGTGGTCATTGTTCCCGGAATCACAGGAGAGGAGGCAAAACTTACGCCTTGGGATGTGATTTCATGCAAATCACTGCTTAAAGCCCCGCCCCCTGCCTATCAATGCTGTGATCCATAGCGTACCAAGATCTCTCCATCCTGTGCTCACTGTTCTGACAACTTCTACTGAACTGATTAATATATCTCCAAGACTCCCATGCTGCTCCCAACCTCTAAAACAGGCCTGACCAACCTCTGGCTCTCCAAGGGCTGGATCCAGACCTTGTTAAGTGCATGAACTTAGTTACTCCTGGGCTAAACCATGTTGATTTCAGGGAAGTCATATTTCATCTGTTGCAAACAGTATTAGTGTTGAGAGGTGATGTTTCCTATCTAAAGTCTAAATAACAGTGTGATAGTAAAGCTGGTCAGTATCTGTGTGCACTAAGCAATTTAAAGATAAAACCCTGCATGCAAAGAATACAATTAACTTGGCTCCCCCTGAAATCAACATGGTTTAGCCCAGGAGTAACTAAGTTCATGCACTTAACAAGGTCTGGATCCAGCCCATGGTTG
>WWET01000473.1:283170-301845 GCA_011038615.1 Limnodynastes dumerilii | reverse complement strand
GAGTAGCCATTCAAACCCGTTTGTGTCAACTTGTGTGCATGTTATCAGGCCAAAATCTCCAGGGTATGTAAACTTTTGATCAGGGTCATTTGGGTAGTTTCTGTTGTCATTGGGGCTGATTCAGAGATGCCGAAACGAAAAGATCGCAAATATACGAATCTAATGTTAAGATCCTAGCAGGGCCCAGCCCACTGCCTAAAGAGTCACTCCCCTTGCAAACAGCGGTGGATCTTAAACTTAGACCACCATTGACTAGCCCTAACTCTGTCATTTGGGCTAACTATACGCTGTCATTTGGGATCTTAAGTGACGTGGTAGCGTTCATTTAAGATCCTAAGTGTCAGTCCTCGCCCACTTTCTCTCATTTCCCTGCCTCCCCCCGCCCCTTTCCATGCAAATCCTTAAGATCTTAAAGATTCGCTGCACTTAAGATCTTAAGTGCTTGCGTGCGATTCAAACTTACGCTCTTAGCGAATTTACGCTCCTAACCGCTACGTAGACGGCGTTGCACTATTACTACGCATGCGCAGTTTTGCGAATTTTCTAGGATCTTAAATATACGCTCCTAAGTGCCGTGGAAATCGTATCTCTGAATCAGCCCCTAAGTCACCTGTAATATAAAGGAAATAAAATTACTTTTTTGCAATGCCACAACACAATTCCAGGCCGGTTTACACCTAACAATACATTTTACCTTTTATAGTTTATGTCTGAAATGATCAGTGTTGGGGTTTAGTAGTCGTTTAAGTGCACAGTGCCATCTGGTTATTAATAGCCCCCTGTGACACTGATTTAGTTACCAGGTAACAAGTCAAGTGTATTGCTACTATTACAGATTTTTTGGGAACTGGAAAATTTTAGCAGTGTCTGAAGTTCTGCCGGAAATTCTTGGTAAAACACTCACGTCAGAAAACATTTAAATACTTATGCCAGTAAATGCCCAGCAGCAGAAATGTTCTTTAACATGCTGAAAATGTCAAATTCCTGAATAAAACAACATTTCCTACTCTGTATATGGACAGGTCAATGTAACACTTTGGATCAGTTATTTTTATTTTTCCTATTGGGTCCAGCATATGATGTGTACATTCTTAGAGGGCCAATAATCCCCAGAGAATGAAAGGTAAAAACATTGTTCAGTATTGTCACCCAGACAGCTGGTGTTGCTCCCATATCTTGACACAGGGTCCAAATGGGATCAAATACTAATTAAAAATCTTCTACAGATCTTTGGCTCTGATTCAGAATTACGGGCCGTATTCAGAGATCCGTTTTCCTGGTCCAGTTCCATGCGTATTTTTAGGTACGTTTCAACTGCGCATTATTTACGCAATTGACGATGATACGTGCAGAAGTGCCTTACGGGCGGACCTGTAAATCGCATGTGGATACATACATCCGGATATGCGATGGAAAAATAAGCACGGGAGAATTTAAATAAAAATGGGCGGGGGGAGGCATTTAAATGAAGGTAAATGGGCGCGATTATCAAGATACGCATGGACGGAGGAAAAATACACACGGGACTCCGCACGGAAAGTTACAACTGGTCTATGGAGGCGTGAGTCTCCGAGAGCACGGATTAGCAAGGGGAGTGACTGGGGTTTTGGTGGGTGTTCTTTGCTCCATCCGTGTGTATATTTGTGGACCGATTGGGACACGGATCTCTGAATACGGCCCTACATTCTTAAGGTGACTTGCGCACGTCTCTTGCGTAAGTCCCCTTGACAAGTAAGATCGGCGCATTCTAGTGCCAGATGTTACGTGTCTTAACTACTTCCGTACTGAACTTTGTTTCCTTCAGAAGAAATTCCATGGAAGGGGTCGGTCCTTCATTTCCACATGCCTAAAACCCGCCGTACGTAAGTCGCACGGAGATCAATATTTTATTTTGTTTGCAACAAGATTCATTAGTATCATATAGAGGGGGTAAGTATACAACAGAATAGTAAAAAGCAAAATACAATGACAAGATAAACATGTTCATAATATAAATTATATAATAAACACTGAGAGGGGTCTCTGCTCATCAGAGCCTACATTCTAAAGGAGATAGGTGAGCACAAAGAGGGTGTGAGAAGCAGTTTGGAGCTTTAATATAGGTCCAGTGGTTTAGGCAGCTGAATATAGAGTATTTCAAGAGAACTGGTTGTCTCTGATTTTCAGGAGTTGTAAGTCTGCAGATAGAAATGGCTATTTTAGAAGTAGAGACAGCCGAGAGGTTATTTTCAGCTGTCTCTATTTTGAGAGACAGCCATTTTAGAAAAAAAAAAACATTTTAATGAGTAATTATGTAGATCAGTATTCTTACCCATTCCTTTTCGGAAGCTGCCACCCGTCGCACCTGTCACAGGCCCCACCAGAGAGGGGACTTTGAGGGATAGGCTCTGGGGAAAGGGAAGGTTAGGGTTAGGCTTTGGGGAAGATAGTGCTAAGGTTAGGGTCATGGAAGAGGAGAGTTAGGGTTTGGGTCAGCCTGCAGGTAGGGGAGTTTTAGGGTTGGGGTGCGGGGAAGGGAGTCTTAAGGTTAGGCTGTGGGGAAGGAAGGATTGGGGTCAGGCTGCAGGGAAGGGAGGGTTAGGGTTAAGATAATGGTTAGGAAGGGAGAGTTAGGGTTAAGATAATGGTTAGGAAGGGAGGGTTAGGGCAAGGTTTAGGGAAAAAGTTGGGGTAAAATGTATACTTACCATTCAGAACCCTAACTTGCAGGGAACGTACAGAATGGTGGATCGTAGGTAAGGGCTTTCTAACGCCCTTATTGTATAATTACCATTCCGCATCCCATCCACCATGAGTATCTTATGTTTCAGTGTCCAGATGGAATTCTGCTTTGGACGGATGTGCTGTACATACTGACTATGGATATTTCCATACATGTCGTACAGAAATAGGCTGACGTTATAAAGTCAGGATCAGGCGCAGAATACATTTCGAGCAGTTAGTACACATCCAGAAAAAAATGGCTGTAATCACAATTTCAAATACAGCCCCATATTACTAGAGTAAATATTAACAGTCAAGGAATATTGTATTATTTTACGTGAGGATGTCACTGTGCTGTCTTACAATTAGCTGTTTAGTCTAATAATGATTTGCATGAATGTATCATATGCTTGCATTTATCAGACACCGATGCACTTAAGTTTAAACTAGCTAGCCCTGGGCAAGTGAGGGAATTGTCTGTATTTAAACAACTTTAAACATGTGGGCATTAAACCCTCTTTGATTGCTTAGGATTTCCTGTGTTATAATTTGCTTAATCAACTAGTTGTACATCACATTTAAATCTACAGAAAGGTGAAGTATAAAAGATATTTTATAAAAAAAAAATAAATAAATAAAAAGTTACAAAAATAGCTTTCTCAATTATATCATAATATACAATAAATGGTGGATTAACACAAGTTGCCCAGGCTGATAATTTGTTTATCTTTTTCTCTTTAGGCTGTAAAATCTAACCCTGTTTAGTCCTCTAAACACAGGATTTTTCTCCCTAAGATGAAAGCTTTCATAATAACCTTTGACTAATTACACACAAAAAAAAGCCTTTATTGATCAAAGACGGGTCTATTTTTGCTATATTTTTAAATGCACTTCCAATTGTGCTCCTTCCCAAGTAAACACACACTATATGCAGACAAAAAGTCAGATGCCTATAAAACGTATACATAAAATGCTTTTTTTTTTGTAAAAGAAATGCCTTTAGCTCTATCCTCTATCTAAAAACAGTGCACAGTTAGCTCCAAAATAGCAATCCAAATAATGTTAAACATAATGGGACAGAATGCCATTACGTGATCACAGGATATTGGAAGGGAGGTTATGCTTCTATCTGATGATTTACGAGCATCTGTAATACCAACCACCTAAACCTTCTGGTCTCAGGTGCTCAGTGTCACACAATCAGGGTACTGAGTATCCGGTTAGAGTGTGGGTCCCCGTTGCGAACAGCTCGAATGTCGAGCTTGTACTCAGAGGTTTTCCATCTTCCTCATAAACAAGGGGAGTGTAACAGCTATTGTAACCTTAGGTTTAGAATATAGAACTATTAATTTGTTAATAATCTAAGAAATATCCTCAACGAAGGTAGCAGACACTATGTTGCCAGTGCTGCTAATACTCCATCAAGAAAACAGCAATGCAAGGGTTAATCGTAGGAGCAGAAAGGTTTTTTTTTTTTCCCCCCGTTGTTTACAACACGTGACTGCAGGATATAAACACTTAGATTCTATATCCATTCCATGTATAAATGTCCCCTTGTAATAATATGAGCATAAGAAATGGTGGACATAAAGAAATGTGTTTTTAGGAAGTTTGAAAAATATTGGATTTTGTGATTAATTATGCAAATTAAGCGGAAGTGACTGATATATACCTGGCCCCTTACCTTCATTCCCCACTGTCTTGAAAAAGACATTTCCAGGTCGAAACGCGTTGGTAGTGATAGGACTGTGGTGTTGGTGTCCGTGCAGACTGCTCGTAGAGGTGATTTAAATCCCGGGTAAACATCTTGTTCACCTCCGACAGCCCGATACGGAACCCTTCCCCCAGGGGATTTTTGTTTTGTTTTTTATCTGTTTATTTATTCAATACACCTTAGTTCGTATTGTATTGTGTATATCCCCATTGGGTGTTTTTCCCAATCATTGGTTTCATCTTTTATGTAAGAAATAAAATTGTAATTTACCGATAACACACTTTGGAGTTTTTTTCCTTTTCATATACACGGCGGTGTCCGTGCACCGCACCATCCAAGAGCATAGGGTTCCCTTACGTATTTGGAAGAGACTAACAACAGAGGAAATGGAGAAAACTGTTTAAGAAACATCCGTAAAGCAAAGATCCAAAATCAGCTACACGGGAGGAGACGAGACATCAAAGTCCAAGAGGCCGACCGATGCACTGTTTGAACATTCAGCAGAAAAAATAATCCGTGAGAAGACTTCAAGTCCACCCCATATACTTTTCCTTGCAGTAAAGGAGTTGACTTTTATTCACTGTGCTTAACGCTATCACATTATTTTGGTTTTTTTGCTGGGTACATTAGTTTTTTGTATCACACAGGGGTTATCCAGACAACAGATCTGGAGATCATTTATGTATTTTTTGATGTATTTTTGAGATATAGATATATTTTTATCACTGTTGTCACTTGTTGGTTAATAATCATCGATAAAGTACATACCTTTTCACTATACATAATTACCAGCATTATAAGTGCTTACCTTTGGTTGGCATTTGAGTTTAGAGGGTGTGAGGCATCCAGACCACAGATCTGGAGACTATTTATTTATTTATGCATTTTGAGATATACTTATACATTTTTACCACTGTTATTTCTCTTATGTTGGTTGGTTTTTAAGTGTAGAGTTGCTTATATTGAGTTTTTAGTGGACCCATCGGTCCCTTTCACAATTGCTTTGTAGGTGAAATTTGTATACGGTACCATAGGAGCTTACTCTTGGTATTTTTCGTTGGTTTTCGTTCTTGTTTTGTAGCAAGTGTATGCGCCCATAGGGAGATATTTTCCTATTTAGGTCTTGTACCCATATAGGTCTCACTCGTCAGTTATCATTAGTGTCACGTGGTAACACTGTATATCACCCACAGACTGCATCAACACACCTGCACCCACTGTGTTTGCACTACACATTTTCTGGAGTCTACAGATAGTTGTGCTAGCAGATTAGCGGACAGGGTCTGAACTGCAGTGTTACTGCCCTGAGACACTTAGCTGCAGAGGAAGGCCGGGAACAGCCTCAGTTGTATTCTGAGCTGCAGTGTTGGAATGGGAGAAGTAGCTGAGCATCCGTGATGAAATGCAGAAAGCAGACTGAGCTGCAACAGTGTAATGCGGAAAAGGGCTGAACAACAAAGAAATTGGTTTTTACAATAAAACACAGAAACCAGGAACAAATACAGTGTAGAGATAATACTGTGCCAGGGGTTTAAATAAAGTGCTCCTTGCTCCTATTGGGTGTCTTGAGTATGTGACTGTTTGAGCATTGTGAATTTGCTCCCTGGGGGTGACTGAATCCAACATGGCGGTGCTTTGTGATAGTGCTCTAATGCATACAGATGCCTGAATTGTGGAACTTAGATGTGGCCACAAACGAGGAGACCTCAGAGCATGAGAAGATGACGGTTGTATAAGTCAGGAAGCAGCAACAGACGCAGTAAGTACTGTGTTTTGTGACAATGGGCTGGATCCAGACTTAAGTAAGTGCTTGAAATGAGTTACTCCTGGGTTAAACCATGTTGATTTCAGGGGGAGTCAAGTTAATTGTATTCTTTGCATGCAGGGATATATCTTTGAATTGCTTACTGCACACAGATACTGACCAGCTTTACTATCACACTGTTATTTAGACTTGGGATAAGAAACATCACCTCTCAAATCTGTTTCCAACAGATAAAATATGACTCCCCTGCAATCAACATGGGTTTAGCCCGGGAGTAACTCATTTCAAGCACTTACTTAAGTCTGGATCCAGCCCAATGAATACATTTGGGCACTCTGGATGGATCCTCACTTTTGATTTTCCTCTTGTTTCATTGCGTTTACAGTGCATTTCCCCTTATTTTAAGTGGAGCCGGTGAACTGCTGGTGGAAATGCATAAGTATGAGGAGAGAGTGTTTCCCCTCACACTTATGCAAAATAGGATCTCACAGCAGACGTTCACTAGCAGAACCCTTCTAAATCAGAATCCGCTCCAATATTCTCAATAACAGCACATTGGCTTATTATTAGAATAGTCCATGCTACCAATATCAGGAAGGTGATAGTTTCAATATCAAATAGTAATTACAGTTTGCTTCTAGATTGCGAATACATGCAATTCCGAAAGGGATAACATGCGATCACTTAATGTATGGTCACATGTGACCACATACACAATATTAGGGCTGTATTCACAGATCCGTTTTGCGTGGAGTGTGTGCGTATTTTTAGGTACATTTTAACTGCGCATACGTGGTAAGTTTTTTGATGTTAGCTACATAGAATATACGCACGTAAGTGCTTCAGGCACGGATATGTGAATTGCACTTGGGGACATACGTACGGAGGGGCGGGGTTGAAATACATACTGGAAAAGTTACGTGAAAGAGGGTGGGGTGGGGGGGTATTTAAATAAGCCTTTGAGGGCGCGGTTACATAGAATCGCACGTACGGCATACATACATGCACATATGTACACACGTAAAGTTAGAGGCACTCTATGGAGGTGTAAGTCTATGACTGCACGGCCGTGACAGGGGAGTGTCCTGGGTGTTGATGGGTGTTTCCTTGCTACGTGCGTGCGTATAATTGTGTACTTTTAAAAAACGGATCTGTGATCACGGCCCTTAATCTTTAATATATGCATTTAGAATGAGTTAATCCTGAATTTAACAGCAGTTGGCATAGATTTACTTAGATCTAACCAGAACCAAAGCCAAATATATTATAGTTGTGGTACACAAGTTACTAGATCTAAAATAGGAAACACAAACAAATAAGCAACAGAACCTATAGAGCGGAATTTAATACTCAAGTGGGGTAAGTCATTAACATATATGCCAAATGCCTTTTCCAATGAAGGGGAGGGGTGTATTGATCTTATTGATCTAGATTTTCCCATAAAGTAAAAATACAATGGTAGAACAATGATTCATATACTTAAAGCACCATATAAATAACATAGAAATCCATAGGCTACATAAGAAAGACCTGACAGATACAGTAGAAAAATCATGGATGCCAACTTCTGCAAAAGAATATCAGGGAGATTGCGATTGCATCATCGAGGTGCTGCACCAAAGGGGTGTGCTCTATACCACCAAATGGGTGTGTCCTTTGATTAGCTCCACCAATGGGTGTGTCTAGCACTGTCAGGAAAATTATTTCTCATTAAAAATGGCAGTCTTTCCTGATGAAGAAAAGGGAGTCCATAGATTTATGACTACATGGGGATTATACACTGATGGTCTAAACCCCTTCAAGAGACCTTGAGAATATTCCAGTCCACTAAATGGTACCTCTATTGGTACTGGAATGTTGTTTATATGAACATGGCTGATTACACTTTTAGACATTTTCACCCCTACAGTCCTAAATCTTAACTTTCTACCCTTTTGGTGGGAGTCATCACGCAGCTCACATTTCAACAGTAGTGATGCTGCTTGTGTACTGGTGTGTAGACAAAGCACACTTCATAGCCGAGTAGGTTAATACAAATGAATCTTTGTTCTTGTTGTTTTTGGTTTTTCTATACTTTAGATAATTCCCATTTGGTACAATCACACACACAACTACGATATGTATCATCCTAATGTATGAATAATTCTTTTTACTTGTTTGTTTGTTTGTTTTTTAAATTCTGCAAAGCTTTATGTGTTTTTTTAAATTACAGAAATGTAATCAAATACATATAGACACATATAGAAATTACAACCATATTAAACATTGAGGATGTTAAACAAGTAGTTGGAATTTTACATGAACAATGTCAACAAAGACATACATTCTATCAGCTGTCATTATTGATAACATTAATTTCCCTCATATCCCCTTCCCCATTGTGGTAACTGGGGTGATATGGGTTACAGGTTTTCAAATAGTGTAGGATTGAAGAGAGGTGTAAACAACGTAAGAAAACTCAGACTCACTTTGAACCAGAGTTTAGTGAAATAAATTGTAGTTTTAATAAATATTTTCCAGAATGTTTCAGATTAGCAGAAAACATGTCTCGGGTTTACACAATAAAACAGTTTGTTACCAAAATCTTTGTTGTTCCAATTCATAGACAGAACATTTAAATGATGTTACTGTAGCATCAATTTTTCTCATACAACAAACAAGAATGTAAATCGCAATGTTATCACTACCATACAATCATACACAATCAGGATTATATATAAATTAACAAAGTCTAGTTCCTAAGAAAAGCATTCACATTAATGACTACTATCATTATGTATTATGTTAATACCAGACACAAAGTTGACTTCTATTCTTATACAAGTTACCTCTAATTTGGCTTTAACAATTGATCAGGTATATGTATAATTAACAAATTACACCTAATAAAACAGTTCTTGAAACGGTTATGGATTTTCCATAGAGCCAGTCCACCAACAGTCTATACTATGGCTCTTAGTTCCTTCTTAACGTCCCTCAAATGAAGGTGCAGTGTATACCAAAGCCTTTTCTGAGGAATTAGAGTCTCAAAATGTAGTATGGAGAGTTCACTTCTAAGCCTTTACTCTTTTAGCCTTCAAAACACCCACTTTAGCTGATCCACTATCTCAAATGTCTCTCTCACACTTCTCCCAGCTTCACCACCCACTCCAAGGCTTACTCTTTACCCCTCAGCACCTCTCTTTAATGTTACCACTGTCTACAATGCTCCCTCCGATATCACCGCTGTCTCTCCCACACTTCTTCTGACCTTCAGCACCTTCTTTCCGATCACCGCTACTTCTCCTGATATTATCGCTTTCTGCAATGTCCCTCAAATATCACCGCTGTCTCTCCCACACTTCTTCCGACCCTCAGCACCTTCTTTCTGATCACCGATACCTCTCCTGATGTTATCACTGTCTGTAATGCTCTCTCCGATATCACCGCTGTCTCTCACACTCTCTCTTGACTCTCCAACCCTCTTTCTCGATATCTCCGCAGTTAATAACACTGTTTCTCTGGTACTGCTTTCCTCTTTACACTCCCTTCACACAGACACACAGCTCCTCACTCTGTCACGTCATACCAATTGCCCACCTCAACGGACCACTGCCTGAACCATCCAGAAGCTCCTTGCGCTCCAGCGCATGCCCCTGTCAGCTGACTGTTGCCCAAGCAACAGTCCTCGCTCACCAGCTGGCTGTCTTCTGGCTGTTGCAACAACCTCACGCTAGCTCTCACTGCTCGCACTTTCTAAAGCACCCTGCAATCCCCAATACTCAATCCTGCACTGCAGGGGTGCCACACCATCACTCCAGGGAAGGCAGTAGACCAGAAAACCTTCAGGGTGTGGCTGCCCACCTCTCAACTGCAATCGCCAATACTCAATCCTGCACTGCAGGGGTGTCACACCATCACTCCAGTCCAGGGAAGGCAGTAGACCAGAAAACCTCAAGGGTGTGGCTGCCCACCTCTCAACTATATCAGAAGCTCAGATCTACAAAACTAGCAAGGTTTTATTTGACTCCAGTACAATTGGAGGATCATTTAAAAAGACTGTGGTGTCATACGAGTTACTGTATCTGAAACAACTATGGATTTGTGACTTGATATTGGAAGATTGAAGGTTAATAAAGGTTTCCCAGGTCTCAGTGTATGTTTCTGTACTTAGGGAAATTCTACCCAATCTATTCTAAAAGCAAAAAAGAAATAATTGATAAACAGTAACATGGTTGGTGGTTCTGCCTTTATCCTCCCCTGTAAAATACACTTTTTCACCACTGCTAACACCATGGACCATAATTTTTTTTTGACCCCTTGTTATACGTGAGAGGTTTTGGGTCACAAAAAACCGTCAGACATAAGTGTCTGAAAGACCCATCAAAAAAAAGGTGGGGACTTAAAAACCTTTATGAAAGATATTATATAAGAGATTATAGATATTATAAAACATCTCTTTATATGAACTTAAAGTGATAGAAGAAATAGGACAACATGGTAATTGTTTGTGCGTGTGAAGAAAGGAGATCGGAGACTGACCTGGGAGAAAAGATTGTTCAATAGAAGTATTGGCAGAGGTCTCCTTGTGGTAGATCCAGTCCCATATAAACCTCAGAATCCCAGCATGACGAAACAATTTTAAGTTTGCAAAATGAATGCCCCCGTTGGGAACTGCCTGTTGGTGTTTGATTAGACCAATTTTCGGACGTTTCCTCTGCCATATAAAATGCCGGTATGTTTTGTTAATTCATCGGATATTGACAACACATTTATCCAGGATTTCTCTTGATCTTAATTGTAAACCCTGAAACTTCACCAAATTCCATTATCTTATTCAGAATAGGCTGTAGAGCGAATTGAGGGTTTGAAAATCATCTGCAAAGGCAGAAACCTTGACCTCATGGTCAATTTCAATACCAGTGAAGGCCGACCAGGACAGAGGATCCAAAGCCAGGTTAAAAAGTAAAGGGAATAAGTGACAACCCTATCTAGTACCCGTAGTCATCACCAGAGGGGGGCTTTGCATGCCATTTATGAGGAATATAGTTGATGGTTTTGAATAGATGTATCTAATAAATTGCAAAAAACGTTGGCCAAATACTCGGGTCTCAAGAATTCTGTGTCCAGGACACTTTATCAAATGCTTTTTCCGCATCTAAGCTGAAAAGCATGTTTGCGGATGATGGCCTGGATCCAGACTCAAGTAAGTGCATAAAATTAGTTACTCCTGGACTAAACCAAGTTGATTGCAGGGGGAGTCAAGTTAATTGTATTCTTTGCATGCAGGGATGTATCTTTGAATTGCTTACTGCACACAGACACTGACCAGCTTTACTATTTCACTGTTATTTAGACTTGGGATAGGAAACATCGCCTCTCAACTCTAATACTGTTTGCAACAGATGAACTATGACTCCCCCTGAAATCAACATGGTTTAGCCCAGGAGTAACTAAGTTCAAGCACATACTTAAGTCTGGATCCAGCCCAATGTTCTTTTCTCTGATGTTGCCACAATGGACGCAATTGCCGTTCGAATCACCTTCACAGAGAATCAATTGTAAACAAAGTCTAATTGATGAGATGTAAGTTAATGTGGTAAAAGAGACTGCAACCTATTGACCATGAGTTTTGTCATAACTTAAGAAACCTGATTGAGCAGAGTTTTAGGTCTGTATATGAGGGCACGGCTTCCTGGTTTTTGTTGGGCTTCAAAACAAAAATTTTGTGCACGGAATTAAAAGAGGGATAGAGGGGTGAATCCTTATGTATCTTTTGGATAAGAGAGGTTAAATGTAAAGTAATATTATCTTTTAACAGCTTGTAATATTCCCCACTAAAACCATCGGGGCTAGGTGCTTTGTGATTTGGGTGGGACAAAATCACTGCCTGGACCTCAATCTCAGTTATATCCCCATTAAGCAATTCACCCTGTTCTGAAGTCAATTTTGGAAGTGCAGACTCCTCGATTGTCTGGTAGTGCTGTGTATACTTTTTGGTAATATGAGTGAAACTGGTTAATTAAGTCTGAGGTAGAGGTAAGTCGTCTAGCTGGGGTTGGATCCTTAATTGTTCAAATATCATGATGTTTTTTCTGAAGCTTTGTCATTGTCGCTATTAAGATGGTGGCCGAATTTCTCCGACCGAGCTAGGTATGAGGGAAAACTCCAGGATCGGTCTGCGGGAAGCTATATCGTAAGAGAAATTGGGGCATGATCCGCAATCAAAATACATTTTTAGATATAATGTGGGAGAAAGGTGAATCTGAAACCAAAAAATAGTCAATTCTGGAGCAGGATTTATGTAATGGAAAGTGGAACGTATAAGAATGGTCAGTTGGGTTAAAGATTCTCTATGGATGCGAGAGAGCATGGATGTTTCTAAGTAAATAAGTAAATATTATGATTGATATGAGGTTGGGGAGGGCAATTGGTGCTATGGCGCGATCTATCCAATTTGAGGTTGTCTACGATGTTCAGGTCCCCGCCAAGGATTAACCTGCATACACAGCACTGCAATAGTAATTGTGTGACCTGCTGAAAGAAAGCTCCACTAGAGAAATTAGGGGCATAAAGATTAAGGAACGTGTAGTGACCCCTCTTATGTTAATGTCTAACATTATATAGTGACCCTCAGGGTCTAGAACTTTGTCTAAAATGGAATATTGTAGTCTCCTGTTTTTTAGTGAGGAATGGTGCTAAGATATAGTCCTGTATCCAAGAATCTCACAAAAGGGTACCTTGAGATAATGACCAGTGTGTCTCCTGAAGGGATACCACATCTGGGCTAAGGGACTTCAAGTGTGAGGAATCTCTCCTCTATTTGACTGGGGAATTTAGGCCTCACCAATATGAAGGGTAGGGAGTGCAAGTCTATACTTGTGTGATTAGTCGGTGGTGGAGTCATTACCCAATTCCTTTTTTATTGTAGATGACATAGCAAAATGTGCGCAGAAAAACTGGTCTCACGTCTGACTTCTGGGCAGACCGGGGGATATCCTCTGTTGAGAGGATATCTGTTATTTGTACATTGAAAACACAACAACAGCAATTAATGACATTATGAAGTATCATCAAATCGACATGTGTCAACTTAAAACATATTCCAAACTCTATTTTCTCATTTTTTTCATCCATTATTTATTGTAGCTGTATTCAAGGGTAGTTGGACTATCAAATTAAGTTTGTGATTGCAGGTGATCGCAAATACTAAGTAACAACCACAATAATAGTAAATAGCTCCTTAATTTACTTAGTCCCTGACTTTGGGGTAGAGCCAGAACTATGGACGACAGTGAATTTATGCAAGCCATAAATTCACTGTCAGGGAACATCTGCGCATGCGCACGGCAAATGTTCTCTTAGCGTAAGCACTATCATACGTAACAAATTTACGTACGACAAAACTTACAAGGATCGGGCAGACCCTTCCCTTATGATGACTCTATCCCCGCCATATCGGCCTCTCCCCCCGCCATATCGGCAGGTATAGCCATTTAAATGAAGGGTACGGTGTGGGGGAAGCCTCGTTAGTCGTAATACTTAAGATAGGAATCTGGACACATAAGTATCCAGATTTACTACCGTGAGTGGGTAGTGCAGAGGGAGCACACTACCCGCTATGTGATCATATCTACGGACTCTCGCAAGCACGTAATGCGTGCAGGGGTCTGGATCTGCCCCTTTTTCCTAAAGACATTTAAATCAGAACTAACGCACTTAATTAACTCTCCTATTTATCAAGTTCAAACAAGACCGGGATATTCATGTTTTGAATATACTGCCTCGTCTTTGTGGGGTTATGGCAGATGGCAAATGGCAGCATCAGTATTTATTGATTGTTAAATTATAAGGGAATAAATATTTTCAGGACTTATTTTACTTACTGTGAATAGTAAGTAAGAAAAGCTAAATGTAGGCGACACTGCAGCTGATTAACAAAAGACCAAAGTGCATTTTTCCTTTCTGTCTCCATTATTGAAGTCATGTTGCCTTTGATTACATTTTGGCCTCCATAATACTGGCCATAACCTAGGGCCTCAATGCAGGGAAACAGGACACGATTTAAGAATCTAGATGCTGTCATCATACTACAAAGTCTTCTTGGGCTAAATTTACTAAACTGCAGAGAAGTGGAGATGTCGCACACAGCAACCAATCAGATTCAATCTGACATTCTTTAGCATGTAATAGGAAAGTGAAAAAAAAGAATCAGATTGGTTGCTCTAGGTGACATCTCCACCTTTGCTTTCCCGCAGCTTAGTAAATCTAAGTCCTGTAAGTCCTGGAGATCTTTTACCAGATACACATTACTGACATATTGGGGGGTTTTCTGTAATTCTCTTAGTAAATACCAAGTGGTCTAATGAAATGCATTGTACAACTGCTGCTTAATGGGTTATTCTAAGGTATCAATATAGCTATCCCAAGAGAAGAACATTTTCAGGTGTTCTTTATCTAATAAATGTTCCCCACATACAATCTGTCTCTAAATCCTGTTACATACATCTAAAAAACCTTTCCTGAATACACAAATATCTCACACAAAACACTGAAAAAATGTCATTCATGCAGTAATTATTATCAAATATTGATTACTGCAATGCTCTCCTTATTGGACTCCCACATTATAAAATTACCCCCACACAGTCTATGGGATCTATTTACTTACCTTCCTCGTTCCCTGTGAAGGAAACTGCATCAGGCTCACTTATCATCACAGCGAGCCTGGCAGCTTCCTTCACATGATTTACTAATACTCACCCCTCCTCCGAGGTCCCGCGATGATCCGCCGGGTCCGCACAATGCTTCATTTTCATGCCATGCGTGAATGAAGTACTGCACATGCGCAGTAGCTCATAGTCGGGACTTAGAAAAATTTCTGTGAGGACATGAGAAACACTGCACATGCTCAGGACATGAGAAACACTGCATATGCTCAGGACATGAGAAACACTGCATATGCTCAGGACATGAGAAACACTGCATATGCTCAGGACATGAGAAACACTGCATATGCTCAGGACATGAGAAACACTGCATATGCTCAGGACATGAGAAACACTGCATATGCTCAGGACATGAGAAACACTGCATATGCTCAGGACATGAGAAACACTGCATATGCTCAGGACATGAGAAACACTGCATATGCTCAGGACATGAGAAACACTGCACATGCTCAGGACATGAGAAACACTGCACATGCTCAGGACATGAGAAACACTGCACATGCTCAGGACATGAGAAACACTGCGCATGTGCAGTGTATTCATGCCAGGAGTGGACAGCTGCAGCCCGACGGGACGCCCGGACAGGTGAGTATTAATATTTATTTATATTTTCTATGTTTTCATTTTTTTTTATAGATTTTTCTTTTTAAGTTCTAATTTTTTTCTTTTTTTTTCTTTTTTTTTTACTCTGGCAACATTGCTATTTATTTCGACGGTCTCCCCCTACATACCCCCCTTTTCCTAAACAACATAACAGCTAAATAACAGCTATTAGGGGGAGGAAAAGAGGGGTATATGGGGACATCACTGGAATACTTGATACTTGAAGTGAAAACTGGCCCTATCGCTTTAAAATGATCTTTGTAAATAGAACCTCCTATACTGTATGCAGCAACTAGACTGATTTTCCTTGCTAAACACTCTACAAGAGCTACTCCACTCTGTCAGTCTCTTCATTGGTTACCTGTATTTTACAGATTCAATTACAAAATCCTTTTGCTAACCTACAAAGCCATCAACAAGACTGCATCTGTATACATACCCTCACTCATCTCAAGATACATCCAAGCTCACTCTCTTCGATCTTCACATGACTTACAGTTCTTCTCTACACTAAACAAATGCTCTGATTCCCGGTTACAGGACTTCTCCTGGGCTGCACCCACTCTCTGGAATAACCTTGCCCGCCCACTAAGACTATCCTCTACTCTCCAAACATTCAAACACTACCTTAAAACTCACCTCTTCAGACAAGCTTACCAAATTCCACAACCTATTTAACATTTGTCTACCCTATTTATAGCTACTATGATATCTGGATCCCCTTTCACGATTAAAACAAACTTGGTCTCTTTCTCTCCATACTAAAATTCCCCTCACTTTTACTACTCTCACTGCTGTGTGACTGGATCTTACAGAAGCACTGAGCACTCTTACTGTGCAAACAGGCTGGTCCATAGTGCGATAAAGAGCATTAGCCCTTATGTATAAATCCCCAATATCCTATAGAGTGTAAACCTTCATCTACCCAGTCTGTCTGTTACCACCCAGTCTTGTTATAATGTGCCTGATCCAGAACTACGCGTTGAGGCGAATTTACGCGTGGCGGACACGTAAAATCGCTGTTTAGAACGCATTACGCATGCGCACCATAGAAAATACGCACATTCACGTAGCGTAATTGTGAATGTATGGGCCATTCACGTATATGTCACGTAAATACTTACATATGGGCATGCCAAATTTACGTTACTCGAAAATATGTGAAGTAGGCGGGGGGTGGTATTTAAAGTGTACAGTATGGGCGTGCTTAGCTGCGTAAATTCGTTCAGCCCATACGTACGCGTGCGTATGACAGCGGTTACATTGGAAAAAGTTAAGGTAGGGTTTGGGAAGCGTATCTTGACAAAATACGTCCGTGCAAGGAGTGTGCCGAGGGGAGTGTAGCAAACTTAAATGCACGAAAATACGCTCCGCGAATAAACGTACGCCACACGTAGTTCTGGATCCGTCCCTATGATTGTTAAAATTGGAAATCGCTGCTTAATCTGATAGTGCTATATAACAACCTGTTAATAAGTACAATAAATAAATAATAAATAGAGGGAAGGGTGGTGCCACTGGGCTTAACCTGTAGGAGATAGTCTTACATGCTGCTGCATTGCCAGCAACAGTTTTTTTCCTCCTGGACATACTTTTTGCCGTTCCGGTATCATTCCCAACACTGCCCACTAGATCTAAAGGACAAAATTGTTGTTTGCATACCTGTGTAATGACAGACAATATATTCTAATTATTGGGCACTTACACAGGCAGCGGTACTAATCTGCTACCGCCGTATGGTATCTATTACAGTGATGAGTGGGTGATAGCCCTATTTAATTCTGCTTTAAGGGTGACAAATAGGAGTAGCGGTAAACATTAAGGGCTCTATTTACCATTTTTTTTTCTTCAGGGATCGATGCTGCTCCAGGCTCGCTTGTGCTTGCTGTGAGCCTCGCAGCTTCCCCTTTAAAATGTACCATTACTCACCTCACCGCCAAAGTCCCGCGATGTTCTCTCGAAGGCCACTTCATTCATATTTCATATCGAATGAAGTCCTGCGCATGCGCAGATACTACACTGCCGGACTTAGCACAAATATGAAAACCCACTGCGCATGCGCAGGGTCTTCATATCGGGTCTGGAATCTTCTGAGTGGGACGCGTCTCCCGGACAGGTGAGTTTTATCTTTTTTTCACCTTTTTTTTTTTTTTTTTAATGTTTTTAATGTTTTACTTTAGTTTTTTTGTAAAAAAAAAACAAAAAACACTACTTGTACACTAATCTACCACCCTCCAGTTTATATTCCTCCTCTCGTGTTCTATTACACCTCTTCCTTTGAAAATTGCAGCCCTCCTCTAACCGGTCACAACCCTGGATATATGTGAAAGCTGCTATCATGTCCCCCCTCTCCCTTCTCTGCTCCAAGCTATACCAGGGTTGTCAACTTTTCAGAGCTTTCCTCTGGGAGAACCCAGAGGGAAACCATGGCTTTCTGCAAGGGGAGGGACTTAATGATGTGATTTATGCAAATTGCATCATTAAGCCACCCCCCTATCAATCACTCCTGTAATCTCCAGCGTTTCGGGGGATGGACGGGGCTTGATGACATTTTCAAGCCCCGCACATAATAATTAATGGCTGGTGGGACTTGCGGGAGCTTTGACGGCTCTCTTGGGATACCGGGAGACCTGCCCAAATTTTGGGAGTCTCCTGGATATTCCGAGAGAGTCGGCAACACTGAGCTATACATGTTTAGTTCCTCTAGTATGAGTCAGGAAGATCAGCCAATGTTTAGGGAGTCTCCCTGATATTCAGGGAGAGTTGGCAACTATGGGCCAGATTTACTAAACTGCAGGTTTAGAAAAGTGGAGATGTTTCTCATAGCAACTAATTAGATTTTAGCTGACATTCTCTAGTATGTAAAAAGAAAGTGAGAGCTGGAATCTGATTGGTTGCTATAGGCAACATCTCCACTTTTCCACACCCCCAATTTAGTAAATATGGCTCCTTGAGTAAAACTGTGACTTTGGGCCTGATCTAGACTTACGCCCGCCGGCGCTAGGACGGCGGGCGTAAGTGCAAGATCGGCTGAAAAGCCGATCTGCGCATGCGCCGGGAAGATGTTGCCCGGCGTAGCTACGGCAACGCCCGATCAACGCCCGTAGGAACACTGGAGGGGGCGTCCCCCTAGCGTCCCTACGTTAAGGTTAGTGAAGGTGGGCGGGGGGCGGGTATAT
>WWET01000473.1:260368-270879 GCA_011038615.1 Limnodynastes dumerilii | reverse complement strand
GTACGGCAGCCGTAGCTCTAATGCGCATGCGCCGGGCAGATGTTGCCCGGCGTTACTATGGAAACGCCCTATCTACGATCGGGCGTCCATAGTAGCGGCGTTGGGACGCTGGAGGGGACGTCCTCCAGCGTCCCAACGCTCACGTTACTCCTGGAGGGCGGGGGGAGGTAAGTAAATTAGGCTAGGGGGGCGGGCTAGGCGGCCATACGCTCCTGTGTGAGCGTATGGCCCCTTCCTTACGCCGGGCGAAGCTAGGGTAGCCTTCACCCGGCGTAAGGAAGGGGCTATACGCCCGCACAGGGGGAGTGCCAGGGGGAGTCAGCGATGTAACGCTGAGCGTTAGCACGCTCAGCGCTACATCGTTGTTCAGGATCAGGCCCTAAGAGAGGAAAGTTACTCCTGGGCAAAACCATGGTGATTGCAGGGGAGTCATATTTCATCTGTTGCAAACAGTATTATAGTGGAACGGTGATGTTTCACAGCCCAAGTCTAAATAACAGTGTAAAAGTGAAGCTGGTCTCTATCTGTGTGCAATAATGTGAGTAACCTCCCTGCATGCATGGAATAAAATAAATGTGACTCCCCCTGAAATCAACTTTCCTCTCTTACTTTCAGTCTCTGAATCAGGACCCAAGTGATGTTGAATGTATGTTTTTTGTTAGGAAAATGACTCTCTTTTTAGGAAATATAGTAGACAAAGGAATGAGTTTAATTCAGGGATGATGACAACAAAATAAAGATGGGGAATGGGCAGTCGGTAGCTGTGATGCCATTGGCACAGCTCAAAAGCAGAAGCGTTCCAAGTGAAGATGGAGCAAGTGACAGGACTGTGCACCCGTCAGTCAGCCTGCACACACTCAACCGTCCTCTCTGTTTTTTGGCAATAAAATAAAAGAAACAAGATTAAGATGATAAAGCAAAAGAGAAAGCTAGAGAATAATGTAAGGAATTTGGTAAAAGGATTAGACAACATTATTAAATATGTTAGCTAAATATTGTTCATGGATGCAACAAGAAAAATTATTATTCTGCATTTCTCAAAAAAAAATGCAACTCTTTTTCCAACTGACAATACACTGTACATATTGATCTACACTCATTGGGCTGGATCCAGACTTAAGTAAGTGCTTGAAATTAGTTACTCCTTGGCTAAACCATGGTAATTTAGGGGGAGTCAAGTTAATTGTATTTTTTGCATGCAGGTATATATCTTTGAATTGCTTACTGCACACAGATACTGATCAGCTTTACTATCACACTGTTATTTAGACTTGGGATAGGAAACATCACCTTTCAACTCTAATACTGTTTGCAACAGATGAAATATGACTCCCCTGCAATCAACATGGTTTAGCCCAGGAGTAACTAATAAACTTCCCACGGCTGATAGCCTGACCCACCCCCGAACAAGCCCGAAATAAAGACACAGACACAACTGCTGGATTATAAAAAAGGGGGCATAATTTATTAATTAGAATTAGTATGACTATGAATTTGGAAATAGGTGGCGACCCCAGCAGGAAGGGAACAGCAGCAAAGGTGACAACATATAAACCGGACAGGCATCCCCTGTCAAGCGCCCCACAGGTAAGGATAACCGGGTACTATCCCCCCTTCCCCGTGCACGCCTCTAGCGGCAGAAAAGAAACTTGCCTCATGGCCTGGTTTCAAATCGCAATCCAGGGGTGTACCTATCCTTACCCATTAAAACCCATTCCCCGTGCGCTAAAGCCATTGCTGTTCCCAACTGCTACTGCCAAATCATGCCCCGTCTGTAAAGCAAAAACATGTTAGCAAAACCTAAACATATAGGGATGAGGAGGGAGGGAAAGAAAATCCAGGAAAGATCTGGATTCAAGATGGAGGCACCTAAAATCCACCCCAGCTGACCGGTAAAGGCTGGCGTCCTCGCGGGTTAAATTTGACCGGTATATACCCTTCCCGCCGATGTCAAAAACAAATTTGGTCAAGGAGCGATTAAGCTTTTTCCGAGTATTTTCAATAACGCAACGGAATCGGGACTGAACCATGAGAGGCGAGGGGTGATTTGAGACCAGTACAGCAATAAGTCTGGGAAAGCCTTCCTGACTGCCAAGAGGTCTCTCTTGGCAGTTTTTTCAATAACGCAAGATTTGATATGGCCAATATCATTACCGCCCAAATGAACTATCAGGCAGTCAGGCACACCGAATTTGTCTAATGCCTGATAGCACAATCTGGGAAACAAATCCCACCGCATACCCCTTACGCCCAGCCAATCGACGTCCCAACCTTTCACTTGATGGGATGCACCTTCCTTTCCAACAAATTCCCTTGCACAGTGAATATAGGAGTGCCCCAAAACGAGGGCCCACCAAGCCGGAGCAGCCAAACCTGCAAAAGAGAAATTACCCTAATGGATTAGAAACTATCATGAACCATTGAACAAACGACCACAAACCTGGATAACCACTTAACGTGCATTAGCCTAACAGAAAAGAACCGACACGACAGAGAGGAAAAGAAGGGAAGAAAAGTAAAAAAGGGGTTGGGGAGGACGGCACTGCCAGAGTCAGGTCGAAACCAACGGGGGCGAAGACTCCAAAACCTCCGGGGTGGAGCAAACGGCAAATCAGCCACCCCACTGGGAGGATAAAAGGAGAAAGTCCCCAGTACTCCCTAAAGGCTAGTGATGGTTAGTCTGGCTTGACCTGCATCCCGTACCGCCCACTAATACATTCCAACACAAGGCAATTAACAATTATTAACACATACCAATCAGAACTAATCAGGCCTTACATATTTCCTATAAGCTGCGGATTTCCAACCTCCCAAGGCCATAATAGCCTGGGGAGGGTGGCCTACAGCCGCCGTGGAAGATGCCGACCCAATCCTAAAAGACTGGGTACCAAAATTGGCAGGGTCCATGCCAAATCTGCGTAGGCAACTGTAGAAAACTGATATCGCGTTAGAGGAGACCCATCCCTATGCGCTAACCAATTTGACCTCGCAGGGTGGGCTACCCCTACATACTGCCGCGCCAACTCAACCGGACAAATAAGGCTATCCCCAAAACGCTTCAAAATCACCCAGCGGCACTTACCCGTCTGGTCAGTTTTTGATTTGTGTACCAGGCAGGTAATGGCAGTCTCGTCGATGCGCACGTTCCTGAAAAGCAAACCAGAGTCCTTTGCCGTCTTGCTTTGCGCCACGAGCTTGGAAACCCGAAACGCACCAAAAAAGGCCCAGAAAAAAGCCACGCGAAAAAGCCCGGCTTCGAACTCGTCGTGGTCAACGATACGCACTAAACGTTGCAAAATCTGCCTACTGATGGGCCGGAGCATATCCGGGCCAGTTGGTTTCCTACGCGCCCAACTCTTCAGTACGTGTGAAATGAGAAAACCCTTAGTGATGTAGCTGCCGTAGAACAATTTTGAATAGTACCCCACCCCAGCCAGCAGACCTGTTAGACCTACCTCCTTTAAACTCATCCCATAACCAATTCACAAGAATATCCGGAACCAACTTACCACGCGCACGCTTGGCCTCCATATAGGACGACCACTGGTGCCAAGCGAACTGGTACTTCTTTAGCATGGCCGGGGCCAGGAAGCTGTCCGCCAGAAACCTCAGACCGGATGAACAATCTGCCAAAGATAAGACGGGCATAACAAGCCAGACGTCTGAGCTCACGGGGCCAGCTCCCTGAACCTGGGCCAGTCAAAACGCGAAAGCGCGTCGGCGATGCAGTTATCAACGCCAGGTACATGCCGTGTGAGGAACCGAACATTTAACTTCAAACAGCTTAACACTAAATGCCTAATTAAGCAAACAGCAGGAGGGGAAGACACACTCTGCTTATTGATGGCCTGGACCACGCCCAGATTGTCGCACCAGAATAAAATATCCTTATTAGCCAAGGCAGCCGCCCATAACTCCACTGCTACGACAATCGGGAAGAGCTCCAGGACCAGCAAGTTAGCTGTTAACTCCACCCACTCTGAAGGCCAGGGCGCCGCACACCATTCGCCCTGAAAGTAGACCCCAAAGCCTACCGCTCTGGAGGCATCCGTGAACAGCTCAAGCTCACGATTAGATGCCTCAGGAGAGAGCCAGATCCTGGTCCCATTGAAATCATCCAAAAATTCCAGTCACACCCCCATGTCCTCCCTGATGCCAGCAGAAAGATGCACGAAATGATGAGATAATTTTACGCCGGAAGTGGCCCTTTCGAGTCGCCTGCAGAATATCCGCCCCATGGGGATAACCCTGCAAGCAAAGTTCAAAAGGCCCAGCAGCGACTGCACTTTTTGCAATGGGGAACGATGTCTGGACCGCATGTCGATTAAAGCAGATTGAAGTTTGCCAACCTTGTCCGCTGGCAAACGGCAGGACCCCTCCACTGTGTCAATCTCGATGCCCAAGTATGACAAACAAGTGGTAGGGCCCTCCGTTTTATCCGACGAGACGGGAATCCCAAAATGCTGAAAAAGAGTTTCAGCACAGCCCAAGGCCCTCGTGCAAGAATCCGATAGAGCGGGACCAACGAATAAAAAATCGTCGAGGCAGTGCGCAATTAAAGAGTGCCAAGACCCCACACCACCACCCCACACTGCCCAGTGCAGGAAAGAGCTGAACCTTTCAAACAACGGACACGAAATTGCGCAACCCATTGGCAAACAACAATCCACGAAAAACCCCCGTGGCAACCTGAAACCCATAAATTTAAAGGAGTCAGGATGCAACGGGAGTAGCCGGAAAGCCGATTCCACGTCCAGTTTCGCCATCAGTGCCCCTGGACCATTCACTCGCACCATGGCCACGGCGTCGGCAAACGACTGGTATCTCCCGAGCAAGCGGCCGGATCGATAGCGTCGTTCACCGACTGCCCCAGGAAAGGACAAGTGTTGGATGAGGCGAAACTTGCCGGTGATTTCTTTGTGACCACACCCACCGGGGACAGTATCAAACCTGGTATAGGAGAGCAGGGGAAAGGGCCAGCAACCCTACCCAAATGCACTTCTTCCATTACTTTAGATAAAACCACCTCCTGCAATACAAAGGCCGACTTGAGATTACGCCTACCCCCAACGATAAGCTGCTCCCGAATAGGCAACTTAAATCCAATAGAAAAACCTTTCAACAGTAAGCTAGCAACGTCCCGGTCAGGGTAATTATTTAACAATGGCCGCATAGCTTCAACCTGAACCGGGGAGGGAGCCTTGGCCAGCTGTCCTGTTTGACATGGGGGGGTCAAAGCTCGCTGACTGGAGAAAGGTGGGTGAGATTGGCCTGCCTGCTGGGTATTACAATCTCTCGCTGAGTGAGGCCCGCCACAGCGCAAACAGGCATGCTTGTATTGACACCCCACCCCCCTGGTGCAGCGTCCTGAATTGAATGTAAAGCAATTGCCCTTAAACCTGGGAACGTTTTGAGACCGAAAGGACGATTGTGACCCACGTGATGACTGGCCCTCTACCGGCTTCTTCGGAGGAAATCTTTACTTAAGGACATATATATCATATCAAAGGGAATGGATAAAAACATACAATGAATAAACAACAAGGTGTAAGGTGCAGAGATAACAACTCATACCCAGGGAGCTGAAATAAATTTGTGAAACAGTGGGTTCGATAATCGTAGGGACGTCTCCACCACGAATCTCCAGAATCCACAGTCAAATGAAGTTCAGTCATGGCAGCGGAGAAGGTAAGATGGCATCAAACCGAAGCGCTGGATGGAATCGTGATCTCTCTGGGACGGAAGTCTCCTCTGTACACACCTGGCATCGACAATCACTTAACGCGTTTCGGAAGAAGTTCCTTTCTCCTTTCTCCTTTCTGGATTCCATCCAGCGCTTCGGTTTGATGCCATCTTACCTTCTCCGCTGCCGTGACTGAACTTCATTTGACTGTGGATTCTGGAGATTCGTGGTGGAGACGTCCCTACGATTATCGAACCCACTGTTTCACAAAATTTTTCAGGTCCCAGGGTATGAGTTGTTATCTCTGTACTGTACACCTTGTTGTTTATTCATTGTATGTTTTTATCCATTCCCTTTGATATGTTGTTTATGTCCTTAAGTAAAGATTTATTGATCATCAAAGATAAGTTTGCCTTTTGATTCATTTGGACACTATAAATTGATTTTTAGGGATTGTCCCGTTATATTTTGTTTAAAGGTAACTGGGACCTTTTCTTGTATTTTTTGGGAATTTACTAATACATGTTTTTCTTTCTTTGAGTGCCGATTGGACTTACATCCCACGGGGTACTCTCATATCTTCTCCTGCAATCCGAAAAGGACTATTTTCCCCTGCATGCCGCTACAAATAGTTGGTATTTTTGATATTTTTATATTGGATCATTACGCCCGCCCTGCTCCTATTCCACCCCTCGTTTTTATATACCTTATGGCACCTAAGAGTGCCATAGGGCTACCATAACTAACCCTACGTTGTTCCCTTCTTAAGAAGGAAACTACGCATGGACAATGTCTCTCTCCACCTCCCCTCCGGAGCTTCTTAGGTGTGAATCCGGTCAATAGTGAAATTAGCATTGCTATACATGGTACAGTGTGCATTTTTTTTAAATAATAAAAAGGAAATACAAATACATTAGTGTGGAATCTTATCACAATTATTTATAAGAATAAAAAAACTTACCTTTCTTCCATTTACATAGAAAATCAGCTCACATGAAGTTTGTGGAGTGGACATGTCTCCTGGTATGTCGAGCTCTCTGCAGAGAATTGTTTGACAATTTTTTTCAACCTCAGCTAAGGTGTGATGAAAGAAGAGACGGAGGCTGGCAGAAATTAGTATTTGGTAATCCAGCAAGCTTGCCAAACGAGTCATCATGTGTCAAGAAATGACAAGTCTGCTCAAGCGACCTATACACAACTTCACCTTGTTTAGACTTTTTTACAACTCATGCTAAAATTTCAGTTGAATTAAATTTTTATTCTTTTTTACAGTTAAAAATATTAAAATGCCATCCTCTGTAGGAAAGCCACAGCCAACAGAATATCTTAATCCTGACACATGAAAACTTATAAAGCATTTTGTTGTCATACTCTAGAAAATGTGATATGTCAATAACAAACAGAATATCCTCAATTTAATAAGCTTTAAAGTAAAATTACTTAACTATTTCTACACACACAAAAATGGAAAACAAAACCTAGCACACTACTTATTAACCAATAGTTAACCTGCCATTGTATCTGTAAAATAAAACGCAGAAACACTAGTTACACACATTTACAATTATATGATAAGCCACCAGTCACTTTCAAGGCTTATCTTCTGAGGAGTCCCTAACTCTAACACTGGATATATACTCCATTCCTCCAGAGATCCAACTCCAGACCAAGCTGCATATATAATCCTCCTTGAGATCTAAAAACATCTTCTATATAACCTAATATAGGGACTCTCACTGAGTTTGGTCAACCTTATCAGAAAGGTTTAAACAGATAGATCCCCAACTTGTTTATACAGTATGCTGCAACACTAACACCACCACATGTAGTGAAAATACACAGGGCCAATTCATCCATTCTCAATGACTCTATCCAGTGTGAACTTTACAACTAGCTATACTATGGCTTACAGAAATACATATACTGCATTAACCCCCAAGTTCGCGGATGGCAACGCTGCTCTCCACTCAATACCGTAATACACTCACCTAGGTGTAGCGCTTCTCCCCTAATTTCATCCATCTTTGAATAGTGGAACAACCTGTGCTGCACTTCTGCACATTTGTGGAAAAGCCGTACAGCGGTCGCTGTCCTGTGCATGTGAAGACTAAATATTGTATTATGCATGTTCTGGGTGGAGGGGCCCTCCCTGTCACCCATCTGAACATCTAGTGTCCTAGAACAAAATATGATCAATCTGCTGTGCAGATTATAATCATTGGCTCTATTTACAAAGCCCATTTCAATTCATTTTAAAGTGGTAATACCTGTTTTAACTGGAAAAACAGACATTATGGGCTGTATGCAGAGCTCCGGGTGCATTGCATATGCGCCCGGAGTTTTCCGAGTTTTCTGAATGCGGGCCAGCAAGTCATCATATATACTTAATGTCGGAGCATAGTAATTTCAGCATTCTCCACATATAACCCCCTTTTCATACCCTTAATACCTGTTATTAGGGGGAGGAAAAGAGGGGCATGTGTGGGGAGAAAGTTGGGATAAACCAAAGTGTGTAAATTAAAAAAATAATAATACATTTTTTAATTGTATTTAAAAAAAATAAAAAATACATTTAAAATATTTAAAAGAGTGAAAAAAATAAACAAAAAAGCTAAACCTACCTGTCCGGGAGACACGTCCGACTCTGAATATATGACACTGCGCATGTGTCCTGCGATGAGCAGGATCATCGCAGAACCTCGCAGGGCAGGTAAGTTTTAGTCAATTTTATGAACGAAGCTGCCTCGCTCGCTGCAAGCTGAAGTGAGTCTGGAACAGCTTTGTTCAATCAAAAAGGAAGCTCTACGTAAATAAAGCCCATAGACTGGTAAGATATAGTAACTTCTGGTATCGCGGACACCAGTTAACACAGTCAGAAAACATCCATGCAGGCTAAAAAGTAACATCTTTGCCTTGATCTTCATTAGATTCTGATTAAACATTACAAGTGTAAGCAGAATTAAATTGCAATATATAAAAGACCAAATCACCCTCTGATGGGGTGTGTATCAAAGATATTTGTTTGGTTTTTATTTGCATAAGTATGCCTAACATATAATCAGTAAACATTACTCCTGTCTTTGCAGCACAGGATATTTTAATCTATGCATGTGATATAACAGCTGGAAGTATTACTTTTGTATTTTTTATGAAAAGCAGGTTTGCAAATAGGTGTTTCAATAAGTATCCATCCAAAGGTACAATCATCTTTTACATATGGAGAATTTAAAAATAATATTTTACAGTAATCTTGAAAACAAACACTTTTTAAAAATAGTGTATACTCTCAAATTAAATCAATTACTGGTCTATACTGTGATGGCTATGCATTTTAGTCTAATATGTTTCTATGCCTTGCTTTGTACAGTGATAGTACAGTCTATATTCCACTATTGTAAAAAAACAAACTGGGATATTTACACTGAAGAGTTTTGCCAGCTGCAAGAAAGGAGGAAAACGATTTCCTTATCTGTTTCCACCCCCATGCTAGTCTTCCTGTCCCTCTTCCTGACCAGCTGTCCAAGAATGGCAGGAACTTAAGGCCCTGAGTCAGGAGAAAGAAAAGTATGTAAACATTCCCACTCTGAAGAATGAGGACTGAGAAAACAAAACTGTACTGGAAGAAAAAGAGGGTTTCACAGCCACTGGATAGAAGAGATGTTTTACTAAAAGGTTTCTCAGTCAATACATTTTGAAACCAATAAAATATCTAAAAGAAGTGAAGAGCTACTTTGCATGCAATATATAGGATTTTTTTTAATGTTTGGATGTAGGGTAAATACTGGCGTCTTATTCATATAATGAAACTCTAGACATATTTATTTCCACACTACAATACCAGATCTAAACTATTAAACAACACTGAGTAAAGCTAATGGTTGTATTTGTGTATTTTTGTTTTAATACAGTGACTAGGAAAGGAATTAGCATTTTGTTACAACATGGAGCCATGATGAATTTAACTATAAATTATTCGCACTAGCCACCACAAAGTACTTGATAATGTAACATAGAAACAGAAAATCACAGCATATAAGAGCCACTTGGTCCATACAGTTTTTTAAAACCATACTGACACTAGACATTATCTGCATAAAATGAATTAAATGTCAAAAGAATGTTATAAGAGCTACAATTAAATAAGTAACAGTGACCACCTACATCTACCTGGCCTTTAACCATTTGACTCCAGCTCCACATCCTTTATGTCTTTTTGGTACTTTTCTCTGTATCATAACCAGTTAGATGCAGTGCTTATTAATGCAATAAAAAGGTAAACATTATAGCTTGTAGAAGAGAATAAATAAGGATCTACAACAAATTAAACAAGCTGCAAAGATAATTTCCTGGGTTAAAGTAGCTGGTTCAATCTTTGGTACACTGATATCGCTTTCACATCACCACCTCTGAAAAACCCGGGTATTTCAACCCGGGTTTTTCCGGGAAGAAATGGCGGGTCGAAAAAAAAAAAACTTTAATCGCCCAAAAACACAGAAAATTCCCGGGTCTGTCCATTTCACACCGCCACTGAATTTCCCGGGTTATAGTGGCTTTTTAAGGTGCAGGGCTACAATCATCAGCAGGCCCAAGGATGGCAGGGCATGCTAGCGCATGGAGAACCACTAGTGCTAGCATGCCCTGTCATGCTTTACAACAAAACACAAATTAATAAACCTCTTAGCTATAAAATATAGGGCAAGCCCCCTACCATTAAAAAAAACTTAACATTTATTGCTCCCTATAAATGAACAATGATTATTTAGCACCCCAAATAAAAAAATAAAAAAATTACCGCTAATTATAAAATAAATAACAAAAAAATAGCATA